>KV751317.1:5026645-5040142 GCA_001698575.1 Mola mola | reverse complement strand
CAGTGGACAACTCCTGCATGCAGGACAGGATTGCTTTGACTCCACCCTCAGTAGCGAAGGAAACCCTCCACTCGTACTTCAGCATGAGGAGGTGTGTGAGTCTCAGTGCGCTGACAATCAACTCTTTAGAGGGAGAGCTGAGCAACTCCACCAGCAGCTTCAACACTTTGTCCCTGTCAAAAAGCACCACATTGTCAGCAGAGCGTCATGGTCTGGTCTACGACCTGAACCCGTTCTGACTCCATATGAGCCGACAGACACAGGTTTTGGCAGCTATGGTTGCAGAGAACTGGCAGTATGTGGACTGTTAGCGGTTTAGCTGATCACTGCAGGTTGCCGACGTCCACCAGAGGCAACTCTCCTTAGTAACCAGCTGGTGCACCTAATCCTCACGTAATGTTAGACGTTACAATTTTTTAGTATGAATTTCTTGTTATGATCTGCTCCGTTTGTCCTGTTAAAGGTACTATAATACACTTTTAATACAGAGCAACACTTCCTGTATCAAATTAAAAGCCTTCCAGTGTTTCAGACCATTAACATTTTAACGAGGCTTTTATTGTGAAATATTTGCCGGAAGGTGCTGACCTGAAATCTTTTCTCACAAGTTGCTCTGCTGATGTGATTTTGCTGCTGACACCAAGTGGTGAAAATTGGACCACTGGGCCCACCATATTTCCAGAAAGCCTGAGCTACCAACATGCTTGGTGTTTGTGCTGGAAGACGCTACATTCAACGTTTTCCGGCATCTGTGATCTGTACATTTGAACAGTTTTGGGAAATTTGCTCAGTGTATTTCCTAGAGCACACCACAGTGGTGCATTCTCACCGGATGGTCTGGGCAGAGTCGCTCCTCATGGAGTTCTTCTCCTGGGCCCCCTTCTCCTCCAGCAGTCTGGTGATGAAGAGGACGGTGGCCAGCTGCTGGGCCTGGTCTGAGCCCGACCCCCCCTTCTTCAGGATGTCCACTACCTCCCCCAGCTTCTCAAGCACCGTCTTCTTCCCCTGGACCCGCGGGTTGTTGAACACTGCAGGGACGACAGCACAATCTTTTGACACCGTGTACTTCCTGCAGGCCAATGATGCAAACAGAAACAACAGCTGTGTTGTTTTTATGTATTATTTCTTCTTGGTTGGCTAGAAACAAAATACTGCATCTGTGCGTTTGTTGAAAGCAAATATTTGTGAATCAATAAAAATGATTTTGTTTTATTGATTTAAAAATTGAATTTCTATTTTATTCACTTTGATATTATATCTATATATATACAGTATGTGCATAATTTTTTTATACTCTTAAAAGAAATTTAAAAAGTAACAGTTTCTAAGTTTGTCTCTACACAGTTTACTGCTTCAGTGGACGGAGCTGGTTGTGATATCCGGTTCTGGTTCTAGTAGTGCAGTATCGGACCGGACAGGACCCCCCTCAGGACACTTGTCTCCCACCTTTCATTTTCTCCTCCAGGTCTTCGGGGTATTTGCTGTCGTCCTCTGAGGGCAGCTCGCTCTCTGTCTCTGGGCTGCCGCAGCCAGAGTCAACAGGAAGTTCCTTCTTTGCTTTCTTGGAGACGGAGCCCATTGCTGAGGAAGAGGAGGCTGAGGTTGACGACGAAGAGGAGGAGCTCTGTCCTCCTCCTCCTCCTCCCAGGCCAGAGGAACCCAGAGAGCTTTCAGCTGAAAGAACAACACCAGAGTCAGACTCATCTATAGGATTCATCAAACTTAAACATAGATGGCTGATATCTTGATGACCCCTTGGTGGATGGCTGCAGTATAGCAGATAAACCCACCTCATGTTAGCAGGTGGGACATGGGCCAAACCAAAAACTCAAAGTACATTTCAAATTAATTTTTCTCAAACACGGCTTCCGTCATGTTAGGTAGGTTTATCACACTGATGTATATTCAAGTGTTAATTTTTCTCACCAGTTTGTTTTTAATCGGTATTTGCTATTGGGTGAAATGTTTGGATTGACAGCTGAGCTCTGCCTGTGATTTGGTGGGTGGGTGTATGGACGGGACCTAGATACTGTGACTCCATCTCCCAATCGCTACAGCCCAGACTATTGACTCAAAATAATGTCATGTGAGCAAAATACTGTTGGCATATTTTGGTTTATTCTTGTATAGCTGGAGGACGTGAAGCCACAGCGGCCATCTTTGTTTAGGTGGATGTTCACCCTTACCCAGCAGCTCTTCGTCCTCCATGCTTCCTCCTCCTCTTCTCAGATAGTGCTTGCTGAAAATGTGCGAGCAGAGCAGGTCGCTCAGGCACGACGATGGCAGCTTTTGTTTTAGGTAGTGGAGCAGCTTCTTTGCTACGTCACCGGGGACGGACAGACCAATGAGAGATGAGTCGTCCAGCTCTGCCTCCTGAAGGATGCACAGACAGAAAAATAATCACTGCTTTACAGGTTCTCCAGTAATCTGATTACTCAACTCATGTAGTTCCTCTGGTTCCTCTAATCCTTTTCAGGAGTCAGGGACTCAGTTTCCCAGCATGCTCCTTGGCGTGTGCTTCTCACCTGGTCATCGAGGCTCTGCTGCAGGATGCTGTTGACCTCGTGCTGCTGTTTGGGCTCCAGTTTCTTGATGAAAAAGAGGATCTCCCACCACTCAGCCCGGCTCAGAGCTGCCGGCTCTGCCTGCAGACCCTCAGAGAGGTACGGCAAAGAGTAGAGACCTCCGGGTGGTTTCAAGAAGAATGTCTGACTCACTGAGGGGGAAAGAATACAGTGAGCTCCGACATGTGGCTCCGACAAATGTACACTGTGAGCAGATCTTACCAGCGCTGAGTTTGAGGGTCTCAGTCAGAGACATTGCTTTCTCCTGCGTCTCCTTCTCAGCCTGGCTGGTGCTGCTGCTGCCCAGGATCTCCACCATGTGCCAGTGGACCCAGTAGGTCCTGGAGAGGGAGTTCCAGTACACCTGAACACAGTACGGGGAGGACTTTGTGTGTTTCTACTCTTAACGTACAAGACAATCTTGTGTGATCCGGGTCAGACTCAGCTTCCTCACCTGAACAGGTGGTGAGCCGTCGTTGCTGTAGCGAAACTCTCCTTCGTCTCCGGCGCTCACCTCCTCATAGTCCTCCAGCATGCGGACCATCATGCCGCTCTTCAGGTTATCTTGGACGTACTCTACATAGGCGGAGCGGATTGCGAAGTCAGAGCGTGTTTTGTAACCATTTCCAGATTTTTTCTTCGGTGGCGTTGCAGCAGGTGCGGCTGCAGCGGAAGTGGAGTGGAGGATAACAGGGGACGTGCAGAAACGAGGCTGAAAGATGGACCTAAGGACGGGGCGGGTGGCCTCCTCGTCCTGGTCCTCCCCACAGGCCCCGCCTCCTCCTGTGCACCGCACAGGGTTATCTGGAAGTTGGCGGTTCCGGTCCCAGCCCATCACGCGGACCAGCTCTGAGATCAAGTTGGCCATAGCCATTGTGAAGTCAAACTCCCGCTGGAGGCGGAGCTTCTCTGTCTGGTGGACGGTGCTGGAGGAGGCAGCAGGGGAGGGGCTGGCGTCCTGTCTGTCAGAACTGGACTCTGCCCCCGAGGTGTTGAGTTTGTCCATCAAAGATGTGACACACAGGTAACGCTTTACCAGAGAGAACAGCAGCTTCCCAGGAATCTGAGCAGAGAAGAGTAACAATTACGCTCAATGCACCTGTTTATCATATCTGTGAAACATACATTTATCTGAAGCTAATTTCCTCAATGACAACTTGAGGTCTATTTCTCTGTATCACTGCTCTTACCTGAGATAAGATGTTAACCTGAGGCAACACATTTACCTAAGGCTCATTTCGCTGTGACTATGCGTTTACCTGAGGAAGGTGGATCCCCTCGAAGGAGATGCCGTGCTCCTCTGATGATGTGGTTTCAGCAAACAACTCCAGCAGAGTGAAGCGATTGTCAAAGTCCATGTGCTGCTCGATGCCATCCTGCTGACTAAGAGACAGCAACACATAGGCCCGGCTCCCTGAAGGAGACAGAAGGGACACATCAGAGATACTATTAGATGCTATTATAATGATACTGGAGACAGACGGAGGAGACATGCTACAGAGCAGACATTCCCACTCAAAATCTGACACACATCTTCATGTAAGAGTTGAAAAGGACAGCCGCATCTCACATACTGAGACATGCTGCAGCTCATCCATAGAGGGAGCTCGTGTCGCTGCTCAGCAGTGACACAGGCAAAGAAGAGCGTTTAGACCAACAGACCCCCGAAAAATGTCAGAGTGAGACGTCGCCGCTTTTCATTGATCTCACATATAGAGGAAATTCGGAGTGCTGTGTCACTGCGGCCGCCGACCACGCTAAAGCAAGATGAGTCAACACTTTGTCCTTCACAGTTCTGCTCTTGCAGGGGGCGCTTTGCACAGTCAACATGTGTTTGTATCTATTTGATCAATAATATTGATAGAATATTGATCAGTGTGGTGCTGACTGAAGGACACAGCTTGACACTGTCACATGTACCTGAGCCATGTTTAGAGCCAGTGCTCCCTTCTGAAGGACAATCACCTTAATGGCTACATTTCCATGGAATCTATGCTGAAGAAAGTCAGTAGCTAAAACAGTGATATGATGTATTGACTGTCTGTAACATGTTAAATTAAAAAAATGTTGTTAGTAGCATTAGCATGACCGGAAGGGAACTGTCATGAACTGTCAATGGGAAAGTGGGTGTGGCTTTTAAACCACGACCCTTGTGTGGAGTCAAGTTTCTGTCACCTGGTGTGAGTTGTCTGTGTGCTCTATTTTAGTGCAGCTTTACACGAAGAATTCTATCTACTTTGTCAACATTCGAGGTGAACTTTCAGGGAGGAAACACATTTAGCATACATGTGTTAACCTGAGATCAGAAAGTCTGTGGTTGGCCAGTTTCATTTCACCGTAAACTTGGCCACACTTCATGTTTTTCCTGGGGGCGTGGTGGAATGTCTGAAAGCAGATGTATGATTCAACTCCTCAGTTAATGTTCAACAAGTGACTTCCTCATCTCCCGGGTGACATGAAACCTTAAAAAGGCAAAACACAGGTTTATTGGTGAGGATGATGATGACGACGCTGGTTGCCAGGAGGTCGCCACCTCTTATGCAGGTCGCAATCCAAACACTATGAAAGCTGAAGTTTGTGACTAACTCTGGAAAAAGGGTCAGAGTGAGAGCTCTCCTTTGACGTTATCATACTGAATGGTGTGTGAGTTTGTGCACGTTGTGGATGACTCATAGGAAAAACTTTGAGCTGTTCCTCGCCCAGAATGTTCTCCACATGTGACCATAAAAGAAAAATTTTGCGTGTCGAGTCCAGAAAGAAAGGGAGAGAGAGAAGAAAAAAAAAAGATTTTGGTGTCTGTTTTGTTATCCAAAATTATAAAATGCGTAACAGCACAAACTAGAAAGCCCTCTGAGCACAGACCTTTATCAAGGCCAAACAATCCCCTCCAACATGTCAGTAAACCTGCAAATTTCATGAGACGTAGAAGAAACCTGCCCTTATTGAATGAAAAGAATGATAAAACGTTAAAGACATCAAGGAAGGTCACAGCAGCACCAAAAAAGACAAAACCAGGGGAGAAAAAGAAAAAATATTTATTAAAAGAAAAATAAAAACATCCTTGATCTAGATGATGATCCGGATTACCATCAAAATCTTATTGCCAGCTCTTTAGGTTATTTCCCATCTCCCCTGATAATTCCATCAAAATCTGTCCATAAATTTTTTAGTTATCCTGTTAACAAACAAACTAACGCAGGCAAAGACAGAACCTCCGCTCCTTGGTAGAGGTACGAAGTGCTATAATGTTGGCAAGCTACACTATCCTGCTGGTTGATCAGACTTCAGGAGCTGATGCAACTGTTCCACATCCTGCGTGGTTTTTAAATGACCCAATGTAGTTTTAAATGCTATCTATTTATTTATGTTGTTTTAATTGTACTGTCTGTAACGTTGTTCGTTGACACAGTATGTTTCTGCTAGATTGGGGGACAATAAAGATTTCTTGAACTTGAACTTCAGTTGCTAACGCCAGCAGTAGTCTAGCTAACATCGGATAAGATTAAGAAATATCCAATAACATCCGCTAATATTGTCTGGAACATTAATGAGCATTAACAGTAATATTTGCTAACATAGGGCAGTAGCATCAAGGTAAACTAGCACATCAATAAACATTCTTTGGACAAATCTCCAGAGGGAACTAACATTGAGAGGTCTAACTGGTGTCATTTTGTAAGTAATCCCAGGTCCCATCAAATAGCCAGAACAACCTGGTTCTGTTGTTCATATATCACTAATGAGGTGGCGCAGGCATGTGCTCTTTTTTGGAAAAACAAAACACTAATAACAGTCTGGTAAAAAGCTGAAATATGAGCTCACAGGGAAAAAAAATGACAGCACCTATTGCTGGGGAGCATGTTGTAGAGAATTCAGCTGCATTATCGGAAGTTAGGACTCTGAGTGTAAATGTGACCTGCTTATACCAAGTTTCCAATATTCTTTCTCAGGACTATAAATGAGAGCATATACAAACTAGAAATTACTCAGAGAGCACAGATCTCTGAAAACACTGAACTTCTTGTGGAATCACAAGCAAAAATGTAGAACTTTGTTTTATCCCATTATGGCAAAGAACCCTTTACATTTATTTTACCAAACAGGAGGTACATCCGATTAAATAATAAAACAAATGTTATTTACAAATGATATAATTTTGTATGCCTTCCCTGGAGACACACATTTCTTAATTCTCCTTTCCTTTTGATTCGAAGCAAAGCAGGAAATCTCATGGCTGAAAACAAAAAACAAAGTGTTGGTCCTTAAAAACTAACTTGCAAATTCTTCTTAAGAATCATCATGAAACAATACTGCTATAAAATTCTGACTGTGATTCTGTCATAGAAAAATGGCGATAAGAGTATTTTTGCAGTTATATGCTTCCATGAGTCATACAATGTAGACAGTGAAAGTAGAGTGGTGAGTCTAAACAAAGGACTGGGGTGGTTTTTGTGGTAATTAGGGTTATGTATCGTTTGAATTTTAGCGATTCCTATTCTGCTTTTCAATTCCAGTTTCAATTCTTTGAGGGTCAGGCTCGTATTTAGTCATATTCACATTCATAACTGCTTTAATACAGTTTAATGAACCTATAAACAGAGTGAAGAAGCAGCAGCAGTTAGCAGCTATTTAGTAGCCCAGCAGTGTTTTAAATGTTATTTAAGAAGCTAAGTTGTCAGTAAATGAAGCTCCAGCCTATTTAGACCGAGGTGGAGTCTGCTGTTTCACTGCTGCTGCCGGTGAAAGTAAAAGGAGTTATTCCTGAATCAGATCTCCCCTGTTCCCAAACAGACCCAGAGCAGGAAAAGGATAACACAGATACTCAATCTACACATCGTCACATTATGACAGAGTAGACAGGGAGAATATCATTAATCTGAACGTCCGATTGTCCACCGCATTTTAGTCTCATCTCATTAACAAAAGCTTAAATCTGACGAGTGGGTGCTGGCTGTTAGCTGAGTCAGGAGGACTTCGAAGGAAGAGAGCAACCGTCGCAACACGTCAAATGTTGCACACTCATTGATTGTTACAACATGCCCCTGGAAGAGGCGTTTTTCCTGATTTGTAGTGGACCCTCCTTTGCACAACATACATACAAAGCGTGGCCCACATGAGGCTGCAGTGAACTTGACATTTGACTTATGACCTGCATCTAATCCAATCTAATCAATTCATCCTTAAATCGGAGTGGACATCCGTGCAAAGTAAGATGAAAATCCCTCAAAGTGTTCTTGACATATCGTGTTCACAAGATTGGCCCAGGTGTACATACGTCCACTGGCCAGACAACCAAAAATCATAATGCCTCCCGCCCCGGTACATTAACAGGACACTGAGCTCATCTCAAATAAATTAAAAAAAAAAACTCCAAATAAAAGTGAGGTCTACTCTACTCTTCCAAATAACAACAGGTGCACTGGGTGACAGAATATAACAAAGAGGCACCTTTTTTTGATGCATAGCACCTCTGATTTGCCTCCTGATAGTTGGTTTCTCCTCTCATATACCACATGACCAGCCAAGCTAAACACGTGCTCACTATCAACACTTGTACCAGAGGCAGAGAGGAAGGCTTGGGTGTGTGTGTGTTTGTGTGCGTGTGTGTGCGCGTGTGACATGACACACGATTGAACAACTTTGTTAACAAACCCAGCACCAGAGATCATGAAGTCCTGTCATTACATGCTAAAAAGGCTTCTGACATGATTAAGTGGCAATACCTTTTTCATGTTCTTAAAAGATTTGGATTTGGGGATAGATATGTCAAATGGGTTAAATTATTATATATTGACTTGGTAGCACATATTGTGAAAAACCATTAAAACATTAAACTTCAAGGCCTTTTTTAATCTGTGTAAGTCCACGTGCCAGGGCTGCCCTATGTCTCCCGTTATTATTTTTATGTGCCAGTGAACCCTTGGTCATGATAATTTGTCAATAAACTGAACTCACAGGCAAAACAATCAGAAAAATTTAACATTGCTTCTCTTTTTGCAGATGATATTGTTTTGTTTTTGATGGATTTGCAAAACTCAATTAAGACACTGTCATCTTCCTAAATCATTTGGAGAGTTTTCTGGTTACAAAACTAATAATAGTAAAATTGTCATTGTTATTAAATCAGGAGGAGAGAGAGAAGATTCCCTAATCTAAATTTAGTTTGACAATATCTTAACAGGTTTTACATATTTAGGAATTAAAATAACCCGATACTGAAATCTTTATTCCATGAAGCTTTATTATTGGGCAGCCCTAACTCTTTGCAGCCATGTATTATTTTCACACAACAGAGATTTAAATCTGGAAAGAGATAGAAAGTAACACGTTAAAACCTCCACTTTATCTATGCCTTTATTCATAGCAAATAAAAACATTTCTGAAAACACTACATTAATCTGGAATGAGGCTAACAAATTGATAAATGAAACTCCTAAACGTTCATGTTTTAAACCTATTTGGAGAAATGATAGTTTTTAAGCGGGGAGACAAGAGACATGATTTAAACACTGGATGGATAAAGGACTAAAGATCAGTATCATGAAGATGTTCTGATGTCATTCTGACAATTAATTGATAAATACAATCATGCACGGAAGCGCTTTTCAAAATATTTACAAAATAAGAGCATTATTTACTCCTAAATTAAAACTACTAAGATTCCACTGAACAGCTTACAGCAAACCATTTACAAAGCAAAAGGTCAATTGTCTATGTCTTATAATGTACTAATACATGACTCTGAAGCAAACTCCCATTCATATTTTCAGGCATGGAAGAGTGATCTCCAACTGGACATCTCTTTAGAGCACCGGGAGATGGCATGTCTTCTCCCAAACTCAAACCATAAATACAAGATACAGATTGTTACAATATAAATGGCTGCTCAGGACTTCACATCACACCACTTAAGAATATTTGGATTATAATGGCATAACCTGACAATTTCATTATATTGGTACTTTATTTAATTGCATGTGGGGCTGTCAAAAACCTCAAGAATTCTGGAAAGAGGTACTTGCGTTTATTTCTAAATTGACAGACAGTGTTAAACCTGTTGATGCACCTGTTCATCCCCAAGGATTTTCGGGTAAACTAATTACTATCTTTTTATTGCAAGCAAAACATGTAGCTTTAAAATGGAAGGATATTTTGGGTCCTCACTCAAATAAGTGGCTCTTAGAGATGTCCAGCAGTCTGGCATTAGAAAAACTGACCTTTACAATAAGAGGTCACGTGAACACACCAACACATTAACGTCGACACGCCATCAACTGAATACACTGTCATCTTAAAGGCCCAGTGTATGAACACTGGCAGCATCTAGTGGTGAGGTAGTGGAATTCATGCAATAGCGCACTTCCTTACTGCCCCCTCCCTCTTCAAGCATGTAGGAAAATTACGGTGGCCATCCATGTATGATCCTCCACTTATAGTAACGTAGTTTACCAAACTTGGGACAAACTTCTAGCAGACTACTAAGAAAAAAAATCCTTGTACTCATTCTCAGTCATCTTTTACTGGGGTGAGTCATCCTCATTGGTTGTATGCCAATGCCGTTACGGTATGCAAACACAACTGCCTTTTTGTCTGTTCCCAGCTACCGTAGTAATATAGTGGTGCAAGATACCGCTCTCCGTGGAAGGGAGACCTGCTCCCAGGTAATTATAAATTGATGATTCTAAGATTACATATACAATAATGTTAACAGTTATGATGATTATATTAAATGTTTGCAAATAGATATTCTTAAATTCTACACACTGGACCTTTAACATTGACACAGCGACATTGAAACATACCTTCACATGTACATTGACATGCCACCACCTGAACACACCATCAACTGTATGTCAATGTGCTGCCACCTGAACACACCACAGACTTTCTGTAGTACAGCCCGAAGCATCTTTTATCTAACTAATCTCATCAGTTTCAGGAGACTCAGATGCACTTTGATTAATATCAAAACACTACCTGTAGTTTTGATTCGGCATTTGGATGAAAAATGTGAAAAATGAGGCATGACAGATTATCTACAGGTGAGTCAGGTACATCACAATGAGTGTAAAATTAGCTACTCTCAGTAACAAAGTGACAGTGTGAGCTGCACTATGAGGAATTTCCACAGGGATGAACAGACTCTAGCAGCCAATCAGAGAACAGTGAATTTCAGCTGGAGTTTGTGCTTACCTGCATCATGTGAGGCGAGCGCTCGCAGCATCTTCCCAGCGCTTCGTCTCGTCTGCGTCTCCTTGTTGCACAGCAGCTCCATCAGCAGGTTGAGGGCACCAGTCTCCTTGAAGACACCAACCAGTGAGCCGATGCTGGCGTAGGCGCTCAGCACATGGATGGTGTGCGTGATGCTGATGGAGAAGTCCCTCTTCTTGGTCATCTGCTTTCTGGCCCGACGTACCAGGTTCTTAACATCCTCCTTCATGTCCGACAGCTCGACCTCATCAAAGGTGACGTCTGCCGGAAAGTCGCTCGAACCCCCTGAACCTCCGTCCATCAAGTCGCTGCCCTGCTGCTGTTCCTGCTGCTGCAGGGGGCGCTGTGTGTCCAATTTCCTCTTCCCCAGGAGGGTGGGGCAGTTGGCATACACATCCTCTGTTGACATCCACATCAGGATATTCTCCGGTTTGCTCTCTCCTGTGGAGCTGCTGGATCCGCCCACCCCGGAGCCACCGCCACCCGTCCCTCCCACTTCATTGGTTCCGCCCCCAGAGCTGGAGCCGTCGTCAATGGTGACGAGGCACCAGCGAATCAGGTACTCCGTTTGTCCGTCGTGGTTGCGCCGCTGACGGATCAGCTCCTCTGGATAGGCCTGCAGCCTCGGGCCAAGCTGGACCAGCAGGTTCCCATTGCGGCGTTCGCCCACCATGGTTGCTGGGAGACATCAGAGAAGCAGAAGGTAACACAAACAGGTAGGATGTCATCATCTGTTTAGTACAGCTGATGTGAGCTCATGTCAGTGAAACACCTGATTGACTTATTGATAAGTAATCATTTATTATCTTCCAAATTTTTCTGCTCCTTCAGCTGTTTTACACTTCAATTCAAAAAGTTTCATCACTGTTAAACATTTTATAACATTGAATACTTTAAGTTGGCTGAACCACAATATACTAAAGAAGCTAAATGGTGAAATCTATTGTTGTAATGGCTTTAATGTTACATAAAAGACTTAACCTATCGTCAAAAACAGGTCAAAGCAGTGCCACAGAAGGCAAAGCCAGAGAAAAAAAGGAATAAAAATTTAATATAAAATAGAATTCCCAGTGAAAGCTGAACATTTTAAAAAAATATATAAAAGGTAATTAAAAAAAAAAAAGGCACAAGCAACATGTTTTTAAAGGGATGAACATTTTGATAGTTGAATGTTTTTTTTAGTAAGCCAAATATGTGACAAAAGTGGAAAAAATAATAAACATAATAGTCTAGCAGCTGACAATCAGCAATCACAATAATTACACCTCCTTTCAACCATTTTCAGTGGCTTCATTTCCTTTCATTGTTACTACTTCAGCTTCCCCACCAACAAAAACTTTTTTGAAGAGCTACAGAAAAAAAATCTAATCCGTTAAAATCTCTCCAGAAACATTCCGTCAGAAGCACTGAAACTTCCTGGATCGGCTCTGTGACTCTGAATGTTTGGAGGCTCATGCAAACATCTGCAGACAGCTGGAGGAGGTCGGATGGAGCGAGCTATAGCCTGATCCTGGGCGGCCGGGCTTAGCCGCACCGTGCTGCTTCCCGCCGTGAAGATGACAAGACAACGGCTGTCAGATCGAAACGAGAATTTCATTTTTGGTTCGCAGGCTTAGCTTCCTCTTTCCGGAGCTGCCACGACGTCTCTTTTTCTCTGAAAGCCGGACATCACACGTGCTTGCTGGGCGTGTTAGCCTGCCCAGGGGTCAGTCTAATAACTGATGAAACTCTGGCCACAGGAAGCCCCGCTCGGCAGCAGTGACACGAACACTGTTTCTTTTATTTAACATTAAATTAAATTAATCTGACATTATGCCGCTATTAGCCGTGCCTTCCTAATGTATGAGAAGTTATTTATTTACACACATTAGCCCCAGCCTTTCGTGCTGAAACCTTCAACTAACCGAAAGCAACAGACCGTCAAGCTAACCACAGATAAGCTAACCTCCACAGCCGTTCCTGCTCGGCGGTTTTTAATGTCACGTTCCAGGATAACGTCGAGTCTAGAGCACCTCAACGGAACAACGGGGTGTTTATCTCGTTTGGATAGCCAACTACCAGCTCGCGTCATCGACCTGTCAGCTGCTCAAATCGTTGCTGATACCAAGCCAAATGCACGCCGCGCTGACACCCAATAGAAAACGTCACACCAGTTTCAACTCAGAAATCCACAGGTTTCAGTTAAACTGGACTAGAACATGAATGAGTTTGAGTTTTGACATTATTTTAGACCGGGATACGACTCCATATGATATTCAGTTAAATTCGGCTTATATCTATTTATGCTTAAAATAAGTTGCACTCATATAAATAAAATTTGATTATGGGACTTCGCTGTCCCATCTGCGTTCTGACGTTAACACTATTTAGCGACAGTGGGTCACAACGCTAATGGGTCAACAGCAAAGCAGCTGTACAAGTACATTCTTAATTTGACTCTTTAATTGGTTATATTTATGCCGAATTTAAGAGTTTATCTACAATGCTTAAAATAAGTTGCACTCATATAAATAAAATTTGATTATGGGACTTCGCTGTCCCATCTGCGTTCTGACGTTAACACTATTTAGCGACAGTGGGTCACAACGCTAATGGGTCAACAGCAAAGCAGCTGTACAAGTACATTCTTAATTTGACTCTTTAATTGGTTATATTTATGCCGAATTTAAGAGTTTATCTACAATACTCGAACTATCTCAAATAACAGTACAACCAATATATC
>KV751317.1:4995403-5005463 GCA_001698575.1 Mola mola | reverse complement strand
TGTATATATTTTATATATGTTTATATTTATATAAATACTTAAAAATCGTACGTTATGCAATCATTTAGGGGAATCAACACAAAAGTAAACAAACACAGACACGAATTATAACCAAAAAATATATTTGTCATATTTTATGGATGTATGTATATATTTTATATATGTTTATATTTATATAAATACTTAAAAATCGTACGTTATGCAATCATTTAGGGGAATCAACACAAAAGTAAACAAACACAGACACGAATTATAACCAAAAAATATATTTGTCATATTTTATGGATGAAGTAATGCATGACGTTTAGTTTAATCTGTTGTGCATTTAATGGCGACTCGATTGATTTTTTTGAGCGGCTGATTTATTTATGGATGGTTTTGGTCGAACGCACAACATGCTTTTCAATATTCTTTGACGCTGACTCTCTGAATCTCTGTGCAATAAAACAGCACTAGTGGCCAAAGGCATCATGGGAATTGTAGTCCTTCAAATAGGAGGACGTCAACCCTTCGCTTTGAAAGTTTTCTCCGGTGTTTAAACGGAGTTCCAGTGAGCTGATAAACGAGTGCTTTGTTTGAGTTTTCCCTCCTCACAGTTTGGAGTGTAAATCTGTTCACGCCGACGTCAGCGTGAATTTATCTGTGCCACGTGGGCGCTGCTCTTCTGTGTGTGTGTCCAGCACACCGACAGGTCAATGATGTGTTGGCCCAACTCAGCGCAAAGACTGGAACGAGGCGGAACTGTTTGTCTTCCTGCTAGCTTTCAGAGTGCGTACTCCGGATGAATTATAATAACGTCCGTGGCTCTCTTTTATACGGCACCATCATCGGCTCAACAGCTGCATGTGTCCAATAATTTATGGCTCAATTCCTGCAGAACTGATGACGTGCCAGTCATCTCGCGTCTCGCAAGAGAGAACATGCTGCTGTATTTCACTGAAGAAGAAAGTACTGTAATGTGCTCTGATGATTTTTACAGTGTAGACACGACTGTTTGCTTTAATGTTCTGTTCCACTTAGCTAGGCACAAGCACAAGAGCAGCACACTGACACTATTTTTTTTGGCTAAAATGGCTGCTGTGGAAAAGTGCATCTCAAAAAATGAAAATATAAGAATAAGAATGTGAACATTTAATATTTTCCGGAATTATTTCATGTAAACTATAATGTTTTGAGCATTTTAATATTATAATTCTGATAATTATGGACTACAGCTTAAAAAATATTGATCTCATCACACATCACAAAATATTAAAATATTTCACTGTAACTGTATAAGCCATAATTATCAAAATTTAAACAAAAGGGCTTGAAATATGTTACATAACATAATATATATGAAACTTTTTGAATTAAATTACAAAAAAGAGACTTCTCCATGATATTCTACTTTTTTGAGATGCACTAGTATATTTTTATATCATAATGTTTATCATATATCGTCCCATGAAATGCAGGTTAATAGGTTGATGGTTGGTTGGTTGGTTTCTGTTCGAATACAAAAAGTCAAATAGTTGAGTGCATTCAAGTTTAACATCTACTTTAAATGTAAAGTGATACTGGCATTAAATTAATTAGACGTCAGTGGTTTCTCAGCATGTGTCAACAAAAGATGTAGTAAAACAACATCCTAAGCAAGCATACAAAGACTCTAATATCAGCAATTGGAGTCTCACATTTTATTAGTGAAGGAAAATCACCACTATAACGCAGTGTTATGTTGTTACAATAGGCCACGTTCTAAATCTGTCATAGGAAATGTTAAGTTTAAAGGTGTCATTTCTAGCAACAAGCAGCGCTACGGTTCATCGTACACATGCTTGCCAACAGTTCCACATCAATCCACTTTTACACAGGTGCCAGTAATGCTGGCAAGAAAGGCAGGACCATGCCGGCCAAAAGCAAGAAGTGTGCAAACTACTAAACATGCATATAAATAATGCAGGTTTAGAACTTTTTAAAAGATACACACAAGGTGTTTTGCTACAGGAAAGGGTGATGAGAAAGTGAAATTGAATATTGAAATCAGGATTAATACATGTGAAACCTGTTTCATGTCCAAAAAATTCAATATCGACACATCCTTTATAGTGTATGGTACACTTCATTTCAAAATAAATCAAACATGGGCATTAGCATACATTGCACACTCTATATATAGAGTGTAGCAACACACACAAACACACACACGTATATACAGTACAGTGTGGTGTTGGATTGGTTGCAGACAGTATAAGTTGCCTTGAGTGTATTATAGTAGCCGGTTCTCTCAATTTCTATAGACCTGAATCTTGTGACAGAACTCAATTTGCATGCTAAGGCTTTGCATAGGGGGAAGGTTGTATCATAAACAAGGTTATTCATTACATCCACACAGGCCTCTAATAGAACAAATTACCCTCATTTTCAATTCCATTTAAAGGAATTCATTTTTTTTTTTTTGTTTTTTTGTAGGAATGCTGAAACTTTTTTATTTTTTTATTATTGCATTCAAACAGTTTGACAAAGTGCATTGTTATTAATCTGCTACAATCTCAGCAGGCTCCAACGACCCTTTCTGCAGATACGACGGCTTTGTGCTGTTTGTTTATGGACGGGGCTGAGTGCAGACGAACGCAGGGTTCACCACGATGTTTCACTATATTGTTTACAATTAAAAGCAGCCACGGGAGCTGTGTTGAGCATGACATGACATGAACATGGCCAAAAACATCAGACAAAAGAGGTCAATATTTCAGCACGGTCAACAGATCACAGACCAGTTTGGTGTAACCTGCGACGACACTGTGACGCCAGGATCATTTATGGCTTGTGACAACATGAGAGCGCCCCAAAAGTGAAGCCAAGGCAGCTCAATAGCGCCCCTCAGTGGCTGTCTGTAGGATAGGTCGTTAGCTCCGCCTCCTCTATTATTTCAGGCAGGACTTGGGCCAAAATACAAACTCAAAGTATTCCTCAAATAAATTTCTCTCAAACATGGCTTCTGTCTTTTAAATTGTTTTTTCTCATGCTGACGTATGTTGAACTGTTTTATTCAGTTTTATTCAGTTATTTGATCATTTAACAACTGGGATGAAATATGATGCTTGACGGCTGAGCTGCCTGTGATTGGGCAGATGGTTGTGTGGGCGGGAACTCGAGACCATGGCTTGGCATCCCAGTCACAGACAGTCAGATGACCTGTTTGACAAACATTGTGTGTCAAGAGATCAAGCACATGACTCTGCAGACGTATATAACACCAACTTTTAGACCAAAAAATAACAATGTTATGAGAAATATAATAAAAGTCCACAAACTTAAATATATTGTTTTCACAAGTCAAGAAATTAGGGCAATAAGTTGCATCTCTTAAGAAATTAATAAATTCATTACTGAATTGATAAAATGCGTATTTAAAGTATTTTGAACAGAAGTACACAGAGTTTGCCAATGCAACATGACTTAAAATTAAGAGTGAAAAACAAACTGAGACTGACGACACACCTGCACTGCTGCAATGCATGCTGGGAGCACTTACTGAGCAGGTACAGGAGGTGATTTTACTGACAGGAAATGATGTCACAAGCTTGGTTGGGCTGCAGCAGAGTGTGAAGAGATGCACTGCTCTGTGGTCAGTGTCACAGGAAGCACACAGAGTGCATGATGGGAGTGAAGATTCTGCGGCTGGTCTCTCTGCTCGCTCTGCTGGGTAAAAATAACTGCTGTTAATTCTTTTTTAGCCATGTTAATGTTTGTTTGAAAAGGGCGAACACATCCTGGTGTGACAGGCTTGACTGGTTTTGACTTAAACTTAATTTTGGAGTGTTTGTTAGGAAGCAACTGGACTTCTTATCTTGTTAAGCTAAGAAGTCCAGTTGCTTCCTACTAAACACTCCCAAGATTAAGATGACCCGAATGACTGAGAACCTTCACGGACATACGACTTAAACTAAAGTTCTAATGAAAACAGAAGGTATATGAAGAAGACTGTTTGTAGGTGAAAACAATTACAAATTATTTACAGTTCCAGGTGAACAGAAGTGCTTTAAATACTATTTAGTGGAATCTTAAATGTAAAATCATCATCATTATAGATGCGACTTTAATTGGATGCTACTTAATCCAACACTGCTGGTGCATTCAAAGACCCTTTGACACCTGCTATACGTTCAACTGTGAGGAACCTAAATGAGGTTCTGACACCTTCAGAACTTAAAAGTGATCCAACGGATTATTTTCTCTACAACACAATGATGATAATGATGATAATGATGTTGGTGGTGGAAGTATAAAGCTGATTATAATGCCAATTTTTGAGTTTGTGTCCTCGAACGCAGTAGCAGTCGATAAAACAGTAACAGAAAGTCAGAGGCAGCTGTTAGTTTTAGTTGTTTTTATTGTTGCTGTCACTCAAGCTTCTGTCCGGAGGCAAACATTAGCTGCTGCTGTTCGTCATCCTGAAACATGATTATTCTATTGCACAAAGACGGGCTATTTTTTTTGTTTGACAGGTTCCAAAATAGATGCGCAAACATCTCTCTCTCTCTCTCACACATGCACAGAGGTTGAGTTCTTTCTTAAAAAAACAACAATTTCAATTAATTGAATCAGCGTCCTCTGTTATCAGATGACCTGGCACCAGAATGCGTTGACCTCAGTCTGTTTGCATCATATCATGACCTGGGGCCCGTTTCACGAGGCAGGTTTAGTGAAAACCCTGAATTGTTAGCCCTGAAATGAGGGCCACTCTGGGTTTTAACCCGTTTCACAGAGAGAGGTCACTTAAACTAAGAGTCAGTTGTTGGGGCAACAGAGTCTGTGACCCTAACCTGGTCGGGGGCAGGTTTACTTACTACAACAAACCTCGAGTTTCTCTGCGTCTCCGCCCTCGTTCAGAGCCAGAAACGCTGTCAATTATTCAATCAGTGGCATATATAAAGTGCGTATATAAAGTCTGAGACCGGGAGTGGATATATTGTCATTTCCAGATGACTTTTTAATTGAACAATACCCTTTTTCTTCTCAGTCGAGACAATATCTCCGTGATCCTGACATAGGACATGTAACCTGCCGTGGACATGCGCTCATATCCGAGCAGAAAATCTTTTTGTATAATATCGGTCACGCGGAGCACATTAGTAAGGCTGCTATGTGCAGAGCAGTGAGGAAAGTGTGCTTTGCTCTAAAACTGCTGTTTTTTGTTTGTAGAAATGTTTGTTGTCTTTCCTGGCCAAAACCAGGTAGACACATAAAAGATGAGTTCCATACGATTGCAAGTGAATAATGTAGAAGCATTTTTAAAACATTGGGGTTGCGACTAAATGAAAAGGAATTTTATGTTCGATACAATTCCACTATAGTTTTCACCTAAGTGTAGACAAATCAAATGTTAAATCACTAAACCGCGTTCTCCCATGCTAACTCTCCCTTCTTTTTGTTGGCTGTTTCCATGGTGAATCATGTCATCAGGGCTCCATTAATGTGGGCTTTTTATAGTCTCGGCACTTGGCCTAACTCAAAGTTAACGCACTCTGAGTTGATTAAACTAAATCAAATCAGCTGTGAAGAAACTGAAACCACAGAGTTCCAAAACTCAGGGTATGTCAACTCAGAGTTTGTTGAATCTCCTTCGTGAAACGGGCCCCTGGTATCTGATAGCTTTAGCCTCAGGCTATTAGCATGATATGCAGATCTGGGACTTCTAAGCTTAGCCTCAGGCTGTTAGTATGGTGAAATTATCTGAGCTGTACAGTGGCAGAAACCACAGGCTAAGTAAAAGAGGAAGTTGTCAGTTATTCAAAACCACAAAGTGTTTCAACACTTCAGATGATGTTCATGAGTGAAGCTGCTGCTGGTGGCTGGAAACAAGCGTCCACATACATGACACTTGTGTGATTCAGCACTGAGGCTCAAAATTATGTTACACCTTTTTTACATTTCTTGAAACCTCTACAGCTCAGGAAATGAAGATCAATGACATCAGAAAATACACAATCAGCTTCCTCCTCGGTGGAAGTCAAAATGCTGAGATCCAACATCCATCAAAATGACAGAAGATGATACAGCTTAAGGCTAATTATCAGTTAACTTAGATATTTCAGTGAAAACTACTCATACCGGCAGACTGAAACTTTAATGGGACAGACGTTACTGAAGGGGTAACTGTTCCTCTGCAGAGGGGATGTTGGCAGTGGTGGGCAGCAAACATGGCAGCGTGTTACCTGGAGCGCCGATCAACATCAGCAGGGACGATGCCGGTCTCAAGCAGGTCGTCCTCAATGCCACCTACTATTACAACAACCGATCAAATGACGCCTTCCTCTTCAAACCCGCGGGTATCCTCAGTGCACAGCGGCAGGTATGACATCACGTCTTGGTGATATTGATATCTTACGTAACGCATCATAATTTGTAGTATCCGTATTTTGAGGTAAGCGTATGAAAATATCAAATCACATCAAATGAATGTTGTAAGAAAACTCAAGTTGATTTCCCTCTAAAATATAGCGGATGGAAATACTCAAGTATAAGTACCTAAGAATTGTGCTGCAGTGCCCAACAGGTGTTGTGTTACTCTGTTGTTCTGTGTGTGTTTCAGGTCGTTAAGGGGATTAAATACCTTGTAGACTTTGAGATTTCTAGAACTGTCTGCCATAAGCGAAACAACCGAAAAAATCTTACCACCTGTGACTTTCAGCCAGAAGGTCATCTGCACCAGGTGAGTCTACACAGGTGTTCTAGTGTGAACAGGGGTACCGTGTTAGTCTTTTTAACAGACAAACAGGACGTTAATCAGTGGATTTGTAGTGAATGTCCACTTCCTGTTGTTGTGTTCCAGACACTTCGGTGCCACCATGAGGTCTGGCTGATTCCCTGGGAGAACATCGCCAAGACTAAGGTCTTATTCTGCAGATCCTGAAACCACCAAGAACCTTCAAACTTTATCATCTTCACAGGTCACCTGAGAGTGATGGCTCCGCCCACCTGTCTGCTCAATGCCTCATCACGTCTGTGAAACTCAACTTTTCACAAAATAAATTCTTTTAGACACTGAACCTTTCCTAATTCATTTACATGTTGTGTGCGAGAGACAAACTGCTGTTTTTACTGGATACATGGCCACCTGCTGGCCAGGAGGATATACTACAGCTTGTAGTACGTCGTACAGCCGTCAGAAGTTCATACCAGAATATACATTATTTTATTAACACGGACAAAATTACTGTACATGAACAGCAGTGCAAAATGAAAATTGATTTTTACTTTAATGTGCTGATTACTAATACCATTATGCTGAATCAGAACTTATTGTGTGGCTATTAAACATTAGTGTACAAATAAACAGATTTTAATAAGGGATTACCTTTGAAATGATAGGTTATTTGAGGTGTAAATCTTTAATGTGCCTCATTCATAAAATAAAATCTTTAAAGATTTTATGAATGATAAAGGGTTTTACCTGTGTTCACAGACCTCATATAATTACTTATTTCTAATGGTGGACACAACTTAAGACTGATATTTAAAAAGACAAAATCAGTCAGATTTCAGCTGTAGGCGTTTATTCACAGAGACATTTTCCTCCAAAGTGAAAAACGGACGTTTCAGGGTGAAATTAAAGAGACTCAAAGTAAGTGTACCACCTCGCTTCAACAATGCACACATGAAAACCAAAATAACACATCTGGGAGCAGCTGCAGGATTTTATGCTCCGACGATCCAGTTGCCTCCAGGTAATCTAGACAGAACTAAACAGGAAGTACAGAAGCTATGGACACAGAGATAAAAAAAAAACAATCCAACATTTCTGCAGGAGAGAGAATTCTGTTAAGGTGCACTCATCACTTCAGAAACCAAAACTGTCCGATGTTAATACAAAAATACAAAATTTGCTGGAACAGGAGAAACGATGATCAGGAAGCAGCTCATCGGGATGAGTCGACTGAATAAATCAATCAGCTGACACTAAAATGATCAACCACTGGCTTTTTGTTCAATAAACTGAATGTAACAATATCTTTTTTGTTTTCTGACCCTTTTTTTTTTGAGCGCAGCCGATTAATTGATGATGAAATAATTGTTAGTGCAGTCATAATAAGCCGGACCAGACCGTTGCTGCCAGTACCGATCGGTCGGTTTGATACTCGGCAGGTCTTTCGCGCTGATCACCGGGGTACCCTACTGGTGTGATGTCATCATCATGTGGGCTGCCCAGACATTTTACTCTGGAACAAAATACGTCGATGGGACGCCATCCGGGTCTAAAAAAACCCTCCTGGCGCCTGATGACATCACTGTTCATGTGCTGAGAGGTCACAATTGTGTGTTTCTTCTCCGCTCGTTTTAGACCTTGTGCAAGTCCAGTTTGGCGATGTATGGCGAGCGGAAGGAGCCCAGGTACAGGCTGCCGTCGTGTTCGTGGGCCTCGCTAACGTAGGCTGCCACCAGGCCGTTGGGGTCGTGGAAACTCCGAGTGCAGATGCCGCCGTCGTGGAGCTCCGCAACCAGACTGTACCGAGGGATGAACTTCATCAGTACCTCCTGACTGAAGAGCTGGAGAGGAGGAAGGACAGAGGGTGAGAGGGTGAAAAAGGAGGAAAGGAGGAGGAAACGGGAGGAGAGGAAGAGGGGGAAGAGAATGTGAAATGGAGGAGACAATGAAAGGAGGGAAGGGAGTTCCATTATATTATTGTGGACGCCTGAGGTCCCTTTATCATGTCACATGTAGGACCTCAGGTTCCTGGTCTGTTTTACCTTAAAGATGAGTTTTTTGATCCAGGGTCTCTGGGACAGGAAGTCCAGCATGGAAAAGCCGGGGTTGGGCCTCACCGCGGACATGGCCACCCAGTAACCTCCAGTGGAGCTGGGGCGGATGTTGTCAGGAAAGCCAGGCAGGTTGTCCACGAATGTGTCCATCCCACCTTTGTTCAGACCAGCAACATGGACTCTGACATGGACACAGAAAGACAGACTTTATACAAGATGCAAACCAGGCAGCTTCTGGCATCTGACTGGTTAGTTGAATCCAGAGAGGTTATTATCATTGTATCAGACACAAACCTGTGTTTTAGGACCCAAAGTGGAGGTGAGTCCCCACAGTGCAAGTGAACTGTCCAACCTGACAAACCACTGCACCGTGGGGACCCAACCTGACAACAGACCTGCACTGCGAGGACTCTAACCTGACAGCAGACCTGCACTGCGAGGACTCTAACCTGACAGCAGACCTGCACTGCGAGGACTCTAACCTAACAACAGACCTGCACTGCGATGACTCCAACCTGACAGCAGACCTGCACTGCGAGGACTCTAACCTAACAACAGACCTGCACTGCGATGACTCCAACCTGACAGCAGACCTGCACTGCGATGACTCCAACCTGACAACAGACCTGCACTGTGACTGATTTATCTTTTACCAAAACACAACAGATAGTATAAACACAATAAAACATAAATATTCAAAATCTGTCAAACATTTCCTTAAATTGCTTCCCTTTATAAAACATTAATTACATGTTTAACTATTGATCATGAATTTTGATTGGTTTGTGGTTGAACTAAAGTATCAGTGTATTGATTCGATTTGTTCTGTAGGAATCTGTAGTTTTATTTTCAGCTCAAACTATCTTCAGCAAGGACGAAAACAAACCGGCAACACCTCCCACTGCAATCACTGACCTGACACACACAGTTAAAATGAGGACAGCAGCTTGTTTCCATGGCAACCCATGGTGCTAACATCCCTGACATCCTCCTCCATCCGTGAGGGTTGGTTATACAACTGTCATCATACATGATCCACGGAGAGGAGCTGAGGTGTGCAGCGATCAATAATACTGATCAGAAGCAAACACAAGTGTGGACTCAGTGACTTTAATTAGGAAGAGTTTAATTAATTCTTTTTATCTCATTGTATCTTTCACCGTAAAGTTCTTTCTGATGCAACTGATTTGTAAACAAAAAATTATATTTTGTTGTTTTTCATTTTATTTGTTTTAAATTATATTGCACAACTTTTAAATTATTTTAAGTATAAGTAGCACTTTTTTATGTTATCTTATTTCATTTAAAATTT
>KV751317.1:4939278-4961906 GCA_001698575.1 Mola mola | reverse complement strand
GTCCGACTCCAGGCCCAGCAAGTCAGTAATGGCAAAGCCTTTGGACCGGAACCCGGAGCCGTGCAGCCGGGACTTGTCGATCCCAAATCCCGGAGACAACATCTTGACTTTGGGCTTCTGGTCGCCGAGTTCCTCCCGAGCCGTCATGGTCCTGAGGATGATGGTCAGTCTGCCGGTCTGGGTGGCGGGCTCTCTTTATCTGGGTCCCGGTCTCCCGGGATCACCACCGCGTCCAATCACAAGTGAGAGCTCCGGCGGGGGGGGGGGGCGTGTCCCCCTTTCTCCACTCAATCCCGGCGGATTAATTACCACCAATTTCTTTCAATTCGACCAGACTCTCTCACTTCTGAGGTCATCTTCGATCCCAGTTTCTGATCAGTCCTGATCACCTGCATCACTCCCCAATACTGATCAATGTTTGTTCACCAGACATTCATCATTTCTGAAAACATGCTGTAGGTGTGTTTGGACACACATAAAACACACTTAAACACTAAACATTATCAACAAATTGTTTTTTTTTTTAAATAAACAAAAAAATAGTCTTTATACTGTAATATTGCAATGCTGTGGTTCCTTAAATGAAAATGACATCACAATGTAGCAATTCTCTGTTTATGTATTTTATATTACTATTAATTATTTGTTCATTTTAATTTTCATTGATCCCATTCTGAAAAATAAACAAAGTCTTAAAATAAATTTGGTGAGAACTGCAACATTTTAGTCAATAATAAACTGACAGCAAATCAAAACTGCAATAATATTTTAATAAAAATAAATGTGATTTGAGGATGTTTCAATAAAGTTTTAAAAATCATTTGATTGTTTCTGTTATTATGTTAATGATACAAAACTGATTTAAAGTTTAAAAATCAAATCTGGTGAAAAATAAAACATGAAATTATTTCCTGATAATCAATAATCACAAAAACAAACAAAGATCATCAGCGACGTCTCATTCCACTTAGGAGGATTTTTAATCTTTAATCTTTCATGACGTCATGTTCAGATTCACAACAACAACAACGACAAAAAAAAAAACAGATTAAAGTTTCAAAACAGCGTCAAATTTGCTTTAATTATCTGCGATAAGCAGATTCCTCTAATTGCTTTTTAAAACCAGTTGACCATTTTTACCTCCTTACGCACACACACGCACACACACGCACACACGCACACACACGCACACACACACACACACACACACACACTCTCTGCTTGCCAGCCTGCAGTCAATCCTGAGGGATTAAATACTAACTTGGCCCTAATTTTACAAACAGACTTTCATCCTCAGTGTGTGTGTGTGTTTGTGTTACAATACATTAAATAGAATTCTAAATTAAGAGTATTATTCAGACTGAAGTAAGAGTACTACTCAGTACTACATAAGTGTACTTTCAGTGTCATCCGGCTCCCAACAATCTGTTGTGATATTTTTTAGCGTTGCTGCTTTTGCTTCTGTAGAATAACTGAAAGTCAAGCTCAGAAAATTTGAATGAATTTATTAGTTTGACAAAAAATGTGGAAAAATAACATCAATGAAAAGATTCTGTGCTGTGATATTTTACAAACTTCACGTTTTGAAGTATAGAATCACTTTTAATATCAGAGATGAGCTCCAGTGAAGCAGCGAAGACAAGGTTTTAACGTATGGGATTATTTCATCATTTCATCGCGGTCCAAATCAATGAACTCTGAGTGATCAGGTATCAATCATATGTGAACTGAACATTAACATATCGTATGAGAAAGAGAGGCTACGTGTCCCCCTGGTGGCCAGTTGCAGTACAGCTCTCCACATTAGCAGATGGGACACGGGACAAACTAACAACTCAGAGTAAACATCAGATAAACGTTTACCACAGATGTTTTCTGTCATTTTAGATGGTTCTTGTTACGCCGATGTTCATTTTTCCCATCAGAATGCTTTTAATTAGCTATTTGTGGATATGATGTTTTTTAAACGATAAATTAGTTATTTTTCCTCTTCAACACATTTTAATTCGGAATTAGTCTCTTGTAAATGGTCTTTCCTTTTTTGCTTCTTTTCTCTTCTGATTGCACTAAAACACACACACACACACTCTCATTCTTCTTCTGCATCTGCCCTCATGTTGCAGTGTGTGTAAAAAAAAAAAAAAAAAAAAGAAAAATGACGCTGCTTCACTTTTTCAGACGTTTTGCAGATTATAAAGGTTTTCCCCAAATCAGAACATCAATTGGACTCATGTAAGCTGAAAAGAAGGTGCTGAGTTTGGATTAAACTGAGTGTGTGTGTGTGTGTGTGCACGCTCCACAGAAACTTATGTTCATTTTTAAAACACTGTGGATTACCATTATATGAAGAAGGAGATTTATTGATTATGTGGGTTTGAATAATCTTCAGATTAAGGTCTTTTATTCTTGCGGCTCCTCTGAGCTTTTTATCCTTGTCCAGAGTTTTATCTTCAGCCTTCGTGTCTTTATTGTTTGATTTCTGCCGTTTGTAATTAATTTGCTGGCCGTCTGCATTCATCTGAGCATTGCGTGTTGAACGACTGTAATCACCACCAATCACCAGGTTTAAGGCTCACCGACCGAGAGCTGTCAGGTGACGTGGCCCCGCCCGCTCTGCGGAGGCCACGATGGAGGCCTTCAGCCTGCTCTCAACAAAACCACGTAGCCATAGATGAGCTCTGTTTCGTTTCATCACCATCAAGTGGTGAATCAAATTGCATGTATGAGCTCATGTTAGCGTGGCAGCTGTCAGCTGAAATAGCGTCGTCAAATTGAACAAATTGGCTCATTTCAGATCAAAACCGAGTTTGTGGTGACCAAACCAGGTGTTTTAAGGCAAACCATAAGCTTTATCAAGCATACCCAACCCATACTTAATGTTTCTGAGCTACCATTTAACCTTCAACGCAGAGAAACATGAAACCTAAAACTGAAATGCACATAAAGTTGAAATATATCACAAATAAAGTTACTACATGTTTAATGTAAAGTTTCAAAATGTTTAATATAGTTTCATCATGTTTAATGCAAAGTTTTAACGTGATTAGTATAAAATTTCAACATATATATTTTAGTTTTAATATTCAGTGTAAAGTTTAAACATTTTAGTATAAAGTTTCAAAATGTTTAATATAGTTTCAACATGTTTATTGTATTTTCAAAATATTAATTGTAGTTTCCAAATATTTAATGTAAAGTATTGACATGTTCAGTGTAGTTTCAACATTTTTATTGTAGTTCCAATATATTTAACATTTAACATTTCAACATATTTCATGTAAAGTTTGAAAAAAATTTATTTCAAATTCAAACATATGAGATGTTAATGAACAATTTCTACATTTCAGATGCGGTTTCAACATTTCTAATGTAATATTTCAACATATCCCATCATCATCGTATCATATATTAGCAGAGATATACTGTCAAGACCACTTTAGTTATACGTTGCAGAACTGCAACAACACAAAGAGCTTAAGTTTCTACAGAGTCTGGAGTTTCCTGGACCTCCAGGCCGTACGAGGAGAGATTGTAAAATATCTTGAATGTTTTCTAAAAGCTGAATTGATGTTTAATTAAATGTTACAACCACGCCTGAAGCTCTGAACTTTTTTTAAAATATCATAACTTTGTATATGATGAGAGAACAGTGGTCTTTAAGAACAAATCATTGATCATCTGATCAAGTTTTACATGAAACATGTTCAATAACTGTATTTTAACAGCTCATGTTCTGTCTCATTTCTCTGCTCCTTTTACATCCTCCTCCTCTTCTCTAACTGGGAAAACAGAAGCAGCTTCTCTTCCTTCTTTCCCTTCATTCGTTTTCATGACTGTCGCTCCTGATTCTGTTTTTGGCGGGTTCATTGATCATGTCAGCGTGGACGGGTCGGCCTGTGCGCGTCCTGAGAAAAGGGGAGGCGTGTTTCCCCTGAGAGCTGTTTGTTTCTGTAAGGACTCATTGGGGAATAAAAGACGTTTGAGAAAAAAGAGCAGCAGCCGCTCTGACCTTCGCTCGGCCGCTGACTGTTGGAGAGAAAATAGGCTGTTAGATTCGCTTCACTGACTGCAGATCAGCTCAGGGGACCAGGACAACTCATGGAGACGTCATGGAAGAACTAGTTTCCTCTCATCAAAGAGTAGATGCAGCTTCATTCTGCGAGGTGATGCGGCAAAGTTTTCCTTTAAGGAAAAGTTGTAAAAGCAATTTGAAAAACATTTACTTTTGATTTTGTGACAAACTATACCTTAAAGAACGTTTAGAACGTTCGCTGTTAAAAATACCATAAGCCATCTGTTACTGCAGAAATGTAGAAGTTATTTTTCATTTTCATTCATATATATTATTGTTTTTGTATTTAAATCCAAAAAAAACATCTTTCTCTTAATAAACCAGTCGAGTTCATACCTCCACCACCCGTCTCAAACTGCCCTACCAAAGAAAAAATAACACCATTTGCAACGCCATCGTTAGCAGCTGCGTATCTGAAATGTACCTGGATCCAGGATCAAGAACCGGATCATCTCTAGATCTCGCCAAAAACTGTAGCATTTATATCTTTGGCCAAGTCCCACTACACACACCAAAGTTCTCTAATGAGGTGAAGCAGAAAATTTCCAGAGCTTTCAGGTTCACCAGCTAAGATGAGCTCCAGCGAGTGGTGAGAGTGGCGGGGTTAGTCGCTAGCTGTCAGCAGCTAACAGTGGCTGAATGGGCCAGTTTGTTGTTGAGCGGTGACCACTTCCCCTTGGTAAATCAATATTAGTAAAATTATTATACATTACTGTTCCATTATTCATAATTTGGATAATGTAGAATGTGTGTGATGATGACGTAGGGATGGTTTGAACGTATAAATACGCTGTAAATGGCGGGCACATGTTGTCTGAGCAGCAGTTAGCAGTGAAACCCACATCACAGCTGCTGTAACAGTTTCCAGCTGTCGGCCGCGTTAAACGAGGAGTTAATGAGACCAATTAGAGCGGCGGCAGCTGTAATCAAATTAACGACGTGCTGCTGGTGCGTGCGGTGGCTCCCCGGCTGTAAGCGATAGCAGACGGCCGCAGCGCCCCTGGGTTCGCGTTGCTCATTGTTTTCCCTGCTCTATTGTTTACTGCCGTCAACGGCAACAATAGTCTGGCCACGCGTCCGGCCTCCCCCTCCCACCAGCACCACCAGTCTCCACCTCCAGCCTGTGGCCCACTAATTATTCATAAATGCACATTTATGCAAATAGGTCTGATAGATTAACCTAATTCGGTGCTGTAAACAACTCCCGGGTCGGGATTACAGTTTTAAATTAGACTGTCTGGAAGTCTGGACCATATACTCTTATATGAGGTCGGACCCCCCCCACCCCCTGACCCCCAGCCTCATTTACATTTAGTAATCTCAGGCCTGAAAGTGCAGGAGGCCAAGCCAGACAAACAGCAGCAGAGAAAGCTGTCTGCTGCTATTAGCGCTAATGGCTAATGATTAGAAATGTAATACAGTATAGAGACGTCTGGACCGAACGCCGCCGCACCGCCCGGCGTCACGCCACCCGCAGCGCATCAGGCCAACACGTGCCGCTGCGCTCAATAAGCTACATGCGTTATGCTAATTTGACACCAGAGAGGGCTCGATCTGTCCTCTTCATGAGTTCAGCCTTTGCTTCCTTTTTCCTGCGATGTACTGACCGGCCAGGAATACGTATGATCGAAACATTCAGTGCAAGACGGCCTACTTTCTCATTTCAATGTCAGGCAGCAGATGAAGGCACTTTCCCAGGCTGAGACCTTTAACCTGTGACCCTGACCCTGAAACCCTGCAGCCCCTCCTCAGCTCCCTCTGACCCTAATCTTCAGCGGACACCATTTTGACTGGAACTTGTTGGAACCAGGGGAAGTGCTTGTGTGCGCGTGTGCGTCTTCAGGGTCAGGGGTTAAAGGGGGTTCTCGCAGACCACCTGACAGAGCGATCAAACAGGAAACGGATTTACAGGACAGGTGGAAGATCTCATGATAATGGAATCATCGGCGTTTGGTGATGCAAAGATGTCAGCACAGTTGCTAAAGTGAGCCGTTCCGTTGGCTGCTGAAACAGTCTCAAACGGCGCTCGCTTGCTTAGTTTCTACAAACTAATTTGATTGCGACCAGCAGTGACGGTTCTTCAGGTTTGCAGCGTTCCAATGCTAAAGCTAATGACAGCTAGCTCATGATGTGCTGTCCCACTGTGAGACGATCAAGAGACTTTTCATTAAGAAACAATAACAGCGACAATAAAAACAAAAAGCAAACTTTTGTTATTTAAAAAACAACAGGTGACTGGCTGAGCTAGTTCGCATGCTAACAAAATGGCAGCTCATTAGTTGAATCTTACTGACTTTAATGTGTATCATAAGGGACTTTGGTTCATGTGAATGAATCAGGGCGTCTGTGGTCATTCTGCTGTCGTTTCATTCACACCCCCACCCTCCCTCCATCCAGTCCTTTCCATCTTTTCATCACTCTTGTCCTTCTCTCCTCCATCTGTCACTCCTTTTTCTTTCAGTCCCCTCCCCCAGCTCTTCCTCCCACAGCTGCCATTCATACTGTGATAATTAGTCAGAATTTAAGGAGGGAATTCCATGAGTGGACTGACACAACAACGAGAAACCTGTCAGAGCTTCATCGTCCGCCGTCTTCCTCAGGTTGCTGTTAATCAGAACTAACGTGGCTTCTTCTTCACCTCAGGGTCATCAGGGTCAAAGGGCATGCTCAGTCACCAGACTGAGTCAGGGTTTTTTTTGGTCAAATTTCTTTTCAGTTTTAGAGAAAAATGTGTGTGTGTGTGTGTGTGTTTGAGGATTAGCACAACGAGGCTAAACTCAGATTGGAGGAGACAATCAGAAGACAATCGCTTTACAAAATTTCAAATATTAAGTAAATACCATCAAAGAGTGATTATATGAGCATGAACAGAAGCTTCTGCAGCAGCAGCTACACGTTCAGTTATGTTCTCCTCTGAAATCTTCTCAGTGACATTTGGTTCTCAGCATCTTTGGTTGTTAGTTCCTTCTCATGGTTGAGAAGGAACTAACAAAGGGTCGACCAGGAGCCCGACAAGGGTTAATCATGTGCCAACTAGGACTGGACCAAGGGCTGACGAAGGGTTGACCACAGTTGGACCAGTGGTTGACTGGGAAGCACATTGCTGCAGGCTGCTCTTTTTTCAGCTCCACTTGTTATCCTCAATAAACTGAAGAATGTGTTTAATTTTTTCTTTTCACTGTGTTTGAGTCTTCAAACGATCGCTTGCACAGCTTTTTGACGACAAGCTAAACAGTTGCAGAGTAACCAACTAATCTGACACGTCATCAGCACATAATCATGTTTATGAGCAAATGTCCTAAATTTAAATACTGTGAAAAAACTATTTTTTGTTAGCTTTTATCCTGACGTTTAGGGTCCTCCACCTGGTCCTTGTGCTGCTCCTCCTCCTCCTTCTGCTGCTCCTCCTCCTAGTGAGCAGGACTCTCTGTGTTTCCTCGAGGCTCGCTCCTGTAAATAATCCTGGAGCTCCTAATCAGCTGTAAACTCTGTAGGTGCAGTTTTTTACTGCAATCTGACAAATCCTCGCAGTGAACAAGCGAATGCTTCATTTTATTTAAGAAGGGGGTGGGGTGCGGGATGTGAGGGGGCGCGGCATTTTGTTGATTATGTTAAGATGAAACCGTATGGCTCAGTGTTTGCATGCTGCAGCAGAATATTAAATAATCCACAAACGAAGAAGATTTATCTGCACTTTTCTGCTCTTCCTCAGCAGCTGCACCCACATCCAGTGTATAATAATAATAGTAATGATAATAATAATCCATTGTGTTTTCATTGCTTCAATCAGGGGGCGGGATTTAACTTGATGACCTCGTCCTCATCGCTTTCACTCTGCAGCTGATCGTCAATCTGGAAAACTCATGTTGGGTATTTTCTACAGTACAAGTACCTGTAGTATCAGTATATTTCTGCCTCCTACAGGAGAGGGTGACAATACCTGCCTGTTTACCTGTCTGTCTGCAGGATCAGTGCTGCGTTCAGGGTCCTTCCTGTCTGTCTGTTTGCAGGATCAGCACTGTGTTCGGGGTCCTGCCTGTCTGTAAGATAAGCGGTGTGTTCGGGGTCCTGCCTGCAGTAACAGTTAAATTAAGTAAATGGGATGGCGAGAGGAGAGAACCGGCCATTGTTGGGATCAGCTCAGACAGGTTCTCCTTCATCTCTTCATATTCACTGCTTATCTCATTGTAGCCTCCAATCCAAGTTAGCAAGGATTATCTGCATGGAAAGGGCATTAAGAGGCGGATAACCTCAGCTTGGAAGCAGTTAATCTAGCAGCATGTTAATGAGTCTTGTAGTGGATTGCTTAAATTAAAAGCAAATATCAACAGTCATTGGGCTAAAGGCAGCAAGCGCCTGGCCTCAATCACAATGCATTAAGTGATTTGAGTCGCCGGGTTGTTGGCGTAATCATGTAATGTGAGTGAAAAACAATAAAATTAACAGGTTATCAGGAAATGACGGGTTTCTGTGAGGTTACAAACAGGATTCATCAGCTGCAGCTTTAAACTTTGAACCGACAGGAGAAACCGCAGCACTGCACACAATATTTAACAGTAACCACAGCTTCGACCAGACCCTGAACACAACATCAGCACATCAGTTGTTTGGCGATCGATAATAAAACAGATTGACCTGCTCTACATGATAAGGTTTCAACAAAAGTGACTGAACTTGTTGTGAAGTTGTTATCTGAATGTTTACTCTACAGATACATGGCCCGTGTGTGTGTGCGCGATGAAATCAGCCACTATAGGATCCAGTAACGTGTGGACAGCGAGGGCTTAGTGCTGCACCATGAATTGTTTGGTCTTATATGAGATGATTGTGGAGAAAGTGCAGCTGTGAACATCTGGCGCGATGCTAACTTCGCGCACACACGTGCATCCGCACTGGTCAGGTCACAGATTCCTTCTGTGTCTCAGGAAGCTTCGGCGTGTTTTACCTTCTGCGCAGCAACCTTACTGCACTCAACATGACTCCATTCAACGTGACGCGAATCAACATGACTTGACATGAATCAACTCAGCATGCCTTGATATGACTTGAATCAACATGAATAAACTCGACTTGATTCAACGTGACTCGCCGTGAGTCTTTCTAACTTCTGTTATCATAACTCGACTCAACATGACTCCGCTTGACGTGACTCAAGTGTCAGAGTCAGACCGCATGTTCGCCCCGTTCAGCCCCCCCGGGTAGCTGAGGTAGAATTCGTCACCTCACTCTGGGTGTTCATGTGTAGGAAAATTTGCTGTGTGTACTCTATGTGTGTGGTGAATAAACTGTGGGAGGATTTGGAGGATGAAAAACATGATTTCCTGCGTCCTCTCTGCACTTTTTCATTTGGACGGCTGCATTATAACAGGCCAATCCAATTTTCATTTACTAGCATGGCTCCTTCCTAGATGAGGGCTGCAGGGGATGAGTGAGTAAAACCACTTTGTTTCATTATATAATGTTGGAGCGGGGCCTGTCGCAGCGGCAAATATAATAATATTAATGGGATAATTTAATGCAATTTTCTTTATTTGATGCACTCTGACTCCGATGGCTAATCTGAAGGCATTGTTTAAAATAGATTGAAAAATGAAAGAACTCCAAACAGCTAATCCTTCGCCGAGGTCATCCAGACCGCTAACAAATACAAATACCTGAACGCTTTCATTTTAAACGACCTGCAGTACAGAGTCGGCACGGATGAGAGACTTAATCATTCAGCCTGAAATGCTCAGCATTTCTCCAGGATGTTCAGATGTCCTTGGTGTTTGTAGATGATGTTGAAATTCAGGATGAGGAGCTTTTTTTTCTTCCAAATAGACAACAGAACTTTGTCATGGTTTGCTTTGAATGAAGATACTCATTAATTTAATTTAATCAGTGTCTTTCTAGTGCCGGTCCCAAGCCCGGATAAATGGTGAGGGTTGCGTCAGGAAGGGCATCCGGCAGAAGAACTGAGCCAAATCAAACACACAAATCAAAAAAACGAATTTCATACCGGATCGGTTGGGGTCTGGGTTAACAAAGACGCCATCGGTGCTGTCGACAAACAGGGTACAGGCGGAAACTGGGCCACTGTCAGTCGAAAAACAAGAGGGAAACACGTTGGGAGACAGAGAGAAAAGAGGAAAGTCAAGAATGTAGGACTGAGAGTGGGAACTCTAAATGTTGGTACAATGACAGGCAAAGCTAGAGAGCTGGCTGACATGATGCAGAGAAGAAAGGTAGATGTTTTGTGTGTGCAAGAGACCAGGTAGAAGAGCAACATTTCTAGAAGCATTGGTGCAGGATTGAAACTGTACTATCATGGTGTGGATAGGAAGAGAAATGGAGTAGGTGTGATCCTGTAGCAGGAGTATGCAAAGAATGTTGTCGAGGTGAAAAACGAGCTGGACAGGGTCATGAGTGTGAAACTGGAAATTGAAGGCGTGATGATGAATGTTGTCAGTGGTTTTGCCCAACAAGATTGCTGTGAGATGGAAGAGATAGAGAAATTCTGGAGCGAGTTAGATGAAGTGGTAGAGAGTATTCCCAGGGAAGAGAGAGGTGATTGGATTAGACTTCAAAGGGCATGTTGGCGAAGGGAACAGAGGTGATGAGGAGCTGATGGGCAGGTTTGGTGTCAAGGAAAGAAACCTGGAAGGACAGATGGTGGTGGCTTTTGCAAAAAGAATGGAATTGGCTTTGGTGAATGCCTGTTTCCAAAAGAGGGAAGAACACAGGGTGACATATAAGAGCGGAGGCAGGAGCTCACAGGTGGTCTACATTTTGTTTAGATGATGCAATCTGAAAGAGGAGAGAGTGTAGCAAAACAGCATCAGATGGTCGGGTATTGGATGGCTCTGGTGGTGAGGAAGAGAGCAAGAGAGCAAGAGAGCAATTCAGGGAGAGGTTGAGACAGGCTCTGGTTGGTTGTTAAGAATTGCCAGATGACTGGGTAACCACAGCAACAGGGATCAGGGAGACAGGTAGGGAGGTGTGGCAGGTGCGTCATCTGGACAGAGGACGGACGATAAGGAAACTTGGTAGTGGAATGAAAAAGTACAGGAGGGTATTCAGAGGAAGTGATTGATGAGGAAGAAATTGGATAGTGAGAGAACGGAAGAGAGTTGACAGGAATACAAGGAGATGCAGCATAAGGGGAAGAGGGAGCTGGCAAAGGCTAAACAGAAAGTGTATGATGAACTGTATGAGAGGTTGGACATTAAGGAAGGAGAAAAGGATCTGTATTGCCTTGCAAGGCAGAGGGATCGAGCTGGGAAGGATGTGCACCAGGTTCTGGTGATGAAAGACAGGGATGGAAATGTACTAACAAGTGAGGAGAGCGTGTTGAGAAGATGGAAGGAGTAATTTAAGGAGCTGATGAATGAAGAAAATGAGAGGGATAGAAGGGTGGAGGAAGTGGAAACTGTTGAACAGGAATGTGGAAAGATGACTAAACATGAACTGAGAGAAGCTTTGAAGAGGATGAAGAATGGAAAGGCAGTTGGTCCTGATGACACACTGGTAGAGTTATGGAAGTGTCTAAGAGAGAGGGCAGTGGAGTTTTTGATGAAGTAGTTCAACATGATCTTGGACAGTGAGAAGATGCCTGAGGAATGGAGGAAGAGTGTACTGGTGTCGATCTTTATGAACAAGGGTGATGGGCAGAGTTGTAGCAACTACAGAGGGATAAAGATGATGAGTCACATAATGAAGATTTGGGAAAAAGTAGTGGAAGAGAGGCTGAGAGAAGAAGTGATGATTTGTGAGCAGCAATATGGTTTCATGCCAAGAAAGAGCAATACAGACTCCATGTTTGCTCTGAGAATGCTGATGGTGAAGCATAGAGAAGGTCAGAAAGAGTTGCATTGTGTCTGTGTGGATCCAGAGAAAGCCTAAGACAGGGTGCCGAGGGAGGAAGGGAGGAACTGTGGTCCGGTATGAGGGAGTCTGGAGTGGCAGAGAAGTATGTTAGACTGGTGCAGAATATGTATGAGAGCAGTATGACAGTGGTGAGGTGCTCTGTGATGGAGTGATGGAGGTGGGAGTGCATCAAGGATCAGCCCGGAGCCCCTTCTTGTTGGCTGTGGGGATGGACAGACTGACAGATGAGGTCAGGCAGGAATCTCTGTGGATGATGATGTTTGCAGATGACATTGTGATCTGTAGTGAGAGCAGGGAGCAGGTGGAAGAAAACCTGGAGAGCTGGAGGTCTGAACTGGAAAGAAGAGGAATGAAAGTCAGTAGCAGCAGGACAGAATACATGTGTGTGAATGAAAGGGAGGCAAGTGGAACAGCCAGGTTACAGGGAGGAGAGGTGGAAAAAAGTCCATGAGTTTAAGCACTTAGGGTTAACTGTTCACAGCAACAGGGAGTTTGTTAAAGATGTGAAGAAGCGAGTGCAGGCAGGGCGGAGAAAAGTGTCAGGAGTGATCTGTGACAAAAGAGTAGCAGCAAAAGCAAAAGGAAAAGGTTTACAAGAGGGTAGTGAGACCAGCAGTGTTGCTTGGTTTGGAGTCGGTGGCACTGACCAAAAGACAGGAAGCAAAGCTGGAGGAGGGAGAGTTAAAGATGTTGAGATTCTCTTTGGGAGTCATGAGGATGTACAGGATGAGGAACAAGCACATCAGAGGGACAGAACAGGTCAGACATTTTGGAGACAAAGTTAGAGAGCAGAGCAATGCTGTGCCACTACTACCTAAGGTTTACTGGATAGCATCGGCCACAGTTAGCTAACATCCGCCACAGCTAGCTGTCGTGTGCCACTCTGAGATAACAGAACGAGGACTTTTACTGTGTTTTCAAAAAATCTACACTGGTTGACTTAGTTTATACAAAGAACAATTTAAAATTGATTATTCTATATTTATCAATGTAAGTGAGATGGAAGAGTTTGGCTAATTTGAGTCAGTTGTTTGGTTCTCAGGCACACACGTCCCTGACATTTTTGTACCACATTATTTTGGTTATAGTGTCTAAAAACAACACATTTGTAAACACATGATGTTGATGAGGGGACGAGGGAACGTCACAGAGCATCGAGTGAATGTTAAGCTCCGCTCTTGCTTGATGAAATTGTTTTCTTGTATCCTGTTTCTTTTACTCAATCAATTGATTTTTGATCCCAAGATAACAAGACAAGTCATCCATAATATGAGTAAAACAATATTGTAAGTCGATAACTGGACCTTTAGATGTATGTTTGAGATGCTTTAATCTTTAATAATCTCCTATAGGCTATTTATTGATGATCTCTTCCTGATCTGCTTGTGGTTGTTAGATTCTTTGTGGAAACTTTCCCCAACAGACGCGATTCAGGCAGAAGATCAGTGAACGTGAAGAAAAACATTTTTAAACAGAATTAAAATGTAAAAATGCTCCGTCAGCGCTGAAAGTGAACTCCAGGTTTGTTTTCTGAGCTCTGTGTCTAATGGCTTGTTTTATGGACTAACCAGCCGAGTTAAGCCCTCAGAACAAGAACACGCTGAATAATAATAAAAGTAATGGATAAAAACACTTTAATCTGCCTCTTAATGTAGCCACAGTTGTCTAATCCAGATCTTATTTGTTCTGCGGCCTGTGGAGTATTTGCCGGCGGGATGAGATGGTGTTTAATCGACTTTGGGAGAATTAGTTATTCCTTATTACCGTCGTGGTTTCTACAGGACTTTCCTGGAAAATCCCATTCAACACACATTTTAATTTCATTTCTGTGGCTCAATCATGTTGAAGGCAATGTAAATAATCCAATAACATTAATCATTATTTCTTTTCCTTTTTTTCCTTGTTTTCTCCCATAAAAATAGACCAGCAGCAGGCGGATTGGATGTTATTCACTCTCCTTTATTGTTTTTTTAGACGCTCCAGCAGTTTTATAAAATGTTATTATGACCCCAATTACTCAGCAGAGGAAAATACTTCACTTCAGTTTCTCATGGTGCGGTTTGATTCTCTGTTGGAAAATGACAAAGATGGAGATATTTTCTTTCTCTGAAGTCTTTCTTTTGCTATATATTGTTGAATTGGAAATTTGGAATATTTTGTGTTCACAAAAGCACAGAAACAAAATTAGATTTTTACAGATTTCAGACTTTATTAAACTAAGATGGCAACTTTTAAAGCATGTTAATAATCTGAAATAACATAAAAAACTCATGAGCAATGATGGTAATCTGTAATTTGATCTGCATGGGTTAGAATAAATGTACGTATTGTTAGCGTGTGAAAACAGATTCTGCTGATGCTGAGGAAGCTCATTCATGCCAAGAACAGATAAATCCCTACACCAGTAAGAGCGTGAGAGACGTCGTCATGGTTACTGGTGAGAAGATGACTGTGTTTAGGCTCAGAAAATAGTGTACGATGTGTTAAATAGTTTTAACAGTATACATGTTAATACAGATATTACAAATGTCAGTAGAAATTTGGTAAAACAGGACATTTTAACAAAAACACAACGAAATCTTAACAAAATAATAAAAAACAACGTTTTAACGAAACACAACTTTTCACAAAATATAATATTTTAGAAATGTTGTAGTGTTTAGACCTTCAGGGCCACCATACTAGCCTCTGTCCTTTTATTTTGTTTACTTTGTTTACGACAGCTGAGTCTAGAGCTCGATTCTCAGCTGAATATTCATCAGCACTGATAATAAGAATAATAATTACTAATTATGATTGCAATAATTATATAAGAATCAGTACATTCATACGAAAAATGTCCTAAAAAACTTTAAAATGTATATTTTATTGAGGTAAAATATAAAAAAATCGAAAACTTAGTTTCGCTTGAGTTTAAAAGTAGAACCTCACAATTTGAACTTGATGTATCTTTTACTTTTCATCGTAACTTTTGCTGGCAGACTTGAGCTTCCATATATTTGATTTGCAGCGTCACACAAGTAAAGGCTGTTAGTAAAGAATGTTTGAAGCGTTTCTGCTGAATCACTTCAGAAGACGTCCCTGACGGTTTGACCGGCGCGTCCTATTTGCAGCAGATTGCGGATGAAACGAGAAATAAATCAGTCGCAGCCTAATAAGGCTCAGAAATAAGGCAGCTCGTTCCAGATGTCGCCGCGGCGGCTTCTAATCCACGCTGCAGCTCCGTCTTACAGGATGAAAGTGGAATCTTCCATCAATTATGATCCTAACATGCTGAATTATATCCTCAGAAATCCCTCAAATTATTCCCCAATAATCCTCCTGATGGGATCACATGACCCACATGGAGCAGAGACATCGCCAGGGTCACATGACCCGGACTCACGGCTCGGCTGGGCTTTGGCTCACCGACATTTTTAACTTTATCTTCACACAGCAGCAAGACAGCGACTGGACACATTTGTGACTCTCGCATTTATAACCAAATACACATTTAACATTAAGATTTAATGTGATATGATAAACAACCAAGAGTCCGTTACGTCATTTGTCAATAAATATTTTAAAGTGCCACAGACAGGGGGCAGCACTGAGACTCAGCACAGTCAGTGCGGCAGGTTGACGTCACAAAGGTAAAACAAATGAAGATGATCAATAAAGAAGGGAAAAACAAACAGCTCCGTCACCGTTTTTTCGTTTTTTTATGTACACGTGCAGTATAAACCGCGGCTTCCCTGGATAGTTAAAAAAAAATTAATGTACATATGTGCTGGTTTTGGAATCCCGTCTGTGGTGACCCTGAAGGTCAAAACGTGACAGATTTTTTTTTAAAAATAACAGATATTTAACAAAACATGGCAACTTTTCACATAATGCAAGAATGTTTAGCATAATGCATCATCACTATCACAAAATACATTTCACAACACACGACAACATTGACATAATGAGTAAAACAACACTGAAATATGACAAAAATTAGTTAGAATCATAAATCCATTATAGGACAATTCAGCATATTTTTTGTTTTATATGAAGCTGAAAGTGTGAAAAATATATATTTTTTTAATGAAATTGCATATCAACGAAGGTGAAAACGTAAATTCAATGTTCATTATTTTTCTTTTCACACGTCATATTTTTCAAACTATAAAATCACACATGCAGAAAAAAAATGACATGATTTTTATTCATAAACTTTACACATGAATGTAAAAATGTGTGAAATCATTATTTTCACGTCTGTAAATGATTCAAAATTCAAACTTTATTGATAGTAACAGACGTTAATGATCTCAGCTCACATTGTTTGTGAGGATGATGTTTTTGTTCTGATTGACAAACCATGTGAGTTTTAATGTTTCACTCTTATGTCTAAAATAAAGAGGAACAAGATAAAGAAGTTAAAAAGTTTCAAATTAATGTAAATGTTAATGTCAATCAAGCTTTTTGTCGTCAGCAGTTGTTCCCCAGTTTGAAAAGTGACATATAGGTATTTTACATGTTTGTCAGAACATTCTTATGGTTTTCTGTCGTTGTGTGTCGATTAACAACTTAGCTGGATTAGCATCTCAAACTGACGTAATTGTCTCTAAATGTCATTTGTATGTAAATCTGTGGGACGATTAGGATCCACTCAGCGTTGCTTTTGTTCCACCCACCATCAGTGTGATGAAAATAAAGAGCAGCAGAAAGATTACAGAACCATTAACGTCCTGCCGCGACCCATTAACTGATAAAAAGCTATTAGAGGCTTATAGATTAAATCACATATATGGAGCAGAGTGATGATGAAGGCTCAGGAAGAAGAGGAGGAGGAGGTGGAGCCCCTGTGTGATGGAGAGGTCACAGTTAGAAAAGTGAAGCTTTGAAACATCAATACATCTGATAACTTTAACTCTCATTTTTGGTCCATTTTATGGTTCCATACCAGTTTTAATGGTTGTTTCTGGGATTTTATTTCATTGTTATGAAGACAGGAAGAGGAAGACGTCTTATTAAAGCAAATATAGCCACCATGTCTCCATGTGCTCCCAGTGTATAAAAATAAAGCTAAACTATCCAGACATGAGTGCTGCCATCTTGTTCTTGTGACATCATTTGGAGTAACAGTCAGTGCAAGAGTGATCAGTCGATCAGCTGTCAATCATGACGTTTCAGCCTCTTTTTACAGCATCATATAACTAATTAAAACCAAACTGATGACCAAAATGAACACTTGAGCCTACATCAGTGGAGGATGAACTACCTAAAATGACAGAAATCATCTCTGGGAAAAATTTATTTAATGTCTTTGACTTTCAGTTTTTAGTTTGGACCCTGTCCCACCTGCTAATATGGTGGGTACTGCAACCAGCCAGCATGGGTGTGAGCTGTCACGTCATCCCTCTTTCTTTCTCCTATAGTAGTTGTAAGTATCAACGACTCCTGCATCTCCCATCATGCACCTGGTTCCTGTCAGTGATTTGAGCTTCTTTCAGCTGACGTTTGTGACGGACCGTTTGTGTCTGTGTTTACAGGCTGATCAGAAACTTTTTCACCAACAGATTACCGATTAATAATCAGTTATGTGATGCTTTGTTTGCTTTTACTTGTGACAATATTTCTACACTGTGATAATAAGGGCTGAGTACTTTTTGTATGTCTGTGTACTTTTGTGCAACAGTTTGTTTCTCTTCCACCCTGCTGATGAATGAACACACACACACACACACACACACACACACACACACACACACACACAGACACACCACGCTGCAGCCGTTATATCTTCAGGGGAGCAGGACAACCAACACATAAAAAATTTCAGCCTTCATTGTCAGAACGAAATGTCGAAACAAAGAACTATCAAGTAATAATGTGAAAAATGTATCCAATTTTAAAAAAGAAGTTAATTTGTCATGAATTACATACATATTACACATCTGATGATCTGAAATTTGTATTATTATTAATAAAAATATTCAAATACCATTGACGAGATTTAATGTTTTGTTTCATGCTCATCACATCTGTGTCTGAAGAGCACTTTTTTTTCATTTCGATTTGGTCATTTTAATGGTTAGAAATAATTAGCATCAAACATTTCAGCATTTTTTAGGGAAAACGGACATATTAGAATATCATGGAAATGTTCACTTTTAGTCAAATGTTGTTATACATTTATATTAATTACACATAAAGTTAAATATTTAAAGCTTTTATTTTGATGATTATGGCTTATTTTAATGTGCCCTTTTTTAGTTATATGCCATTATTATCAGAATAAAGACATTTTGATTTGTGTTTGATGAATCTAGACTTAAATAACTGATTTAAAAAAAATCATGATATTCTAATTTCGAGAAGCACTTGTAAAAATATACATCACACCAAAAAAAGCACAAGAAATGGAAGAGAATAAGATAATAACTAAAGAAATACAACACATTTAAATAAATGTTTCTGTTGTGTTTTCTTGTCATTTCACAAAATATTTTGACAAGATTCATTACAGTCAATCAAGAATAGCTCAGAGAAATATAAAACCCCAGTTTATTCTTTTCGTTCATATGAAAATTAAATGAAAAATCAATTTACCTTTTACAAATTCTTATTCAAGCATGTTAGAAGAAGCATGATAAAATGAAGTTAGTGTATTCATTTTAAAATCTTTAAATTAAAATGTAGTTAAATAGTGGCAGATTATTGGTGTTTCATTGGCACCAGTCTAAAACCACAAATTCAAACCATTTCTTATTGTTTTTTCAAGTTGAATTATGCAATAGCTTATATACAATGTCTGCTTTCTTTCACAGTTTTCCAGTCGTATCAATTTATTGTTTTTAACTTTTTTTAAAGTTTGCACATTACATTTGTCAGTCATAGCAGTTCAGAATGAACATTACAAAGCTCATAAAGGCAAGACAGTAAAACAAAAAATAAGCAGGTAAATTAATGGGTTAATTAATTTCCATCGCGCTGCTGTGTTGTCGGCCACGTTACTTCTTCCGGTTGGTATGACGTCATCAAACGGCGCCGTGTTGTTGAAAGTAGTTTTTAGAGAGGAGAAGAATGAAAAGGAACTGAGGAGGGTTTTATTTGACGGAGCAGCTGCTGGCGGGTTCGGTTCGGTTCGATGCGGTACGTGAAGGTGCTGTTTCCGGTTTGTTTTGTGACTTTCTCTCCTTCGGAACGCGGTTAGCATGATGCCAACTCACCTTCTTCATGCCAAGCCGTGTGGTAGCTAACAGTTAGCATCATGATGTGTTTTTAAAAATCACAAACGATCCGTGTGAATGGCGTCATCCTGCACCAAACTCCATTCATGTATCTCTCAATTGAATGTCAGTTTGGAGAAACAGATGACCATGACTGTTAAAACATTTGTGTTACTTTTAATCCATAGTAAAATAATTCAGTTATGCAGTTGACATGATTTCACACCAGACTTCAGGCAATTGTCTGCCAATTTAATGTCGGTTTGCCTTCAGAAACGGTTATTAACGTAGAAGTATTGTTCTTAATTCCTCCTAATTCCAGCCCGAAATTCAGCTGTTTAAACCCAGACGATGGGTTTTCAAGTAAATTTTCAGTTGTTTTGTTCCTGTTTTTCCTGTTATTTCAGTAAGTCATCAACCTATGACGTGATTACACACCAAACTCCATTCAAATATCTGCTAATTTAATGTCTCTTTACCTGTAGAAACGGTGATGAATAATCAAATGTCTTCAACTGTTTCGACCAAATTAAAATAATTCCAATTTAATTATATTAGGTTAAGTTTATAAATTTACATAATACAGCATAAAAGAGGTGAGGATGTGGTAGAAACCAGGACGCCACACCTAAAAGTCAAACGTGATAAAACACACTGATGCTAGAGCAGAGCCTGGCAGACAGAACAGGTGCATCCACACTGAGAGGACCGAACGACTTTTTATTCCATCTGTTCAGAGAAAAGGGTAAATTTCTGTTCTCTGCAGGAGGAAATCTAAAGAAAACCTTGTTAATACCAGTTTGTGGATTTTGTGTAAAAAAAAAAATTCTACAAATAACAAAATGGTGATTTTTGAGTTATGTAAGTTATTTAAGTAAGTGCACATTTAATATATTTGAGACACAGTACATGTATTTTACCATTAATTTGTTAATTAATTTAGATAATTATGGCCAAGGCCTACAGCTCGCATTACAGTTCAGTCAACATGTTAGCAAAAAGTTGCTTTAAGGGAGCTTTAAGTGCTTCAGGACAACAAACTTTTAATTTTTTTTTTAATCTTTTGGAAAGTTTGCTGAGTTGATAAATATCAATCAAGATTTAGGAGTCCGGAAGTGAGGCTATTAACGTCAGCAACAGCGCCCTCTGTTGTTTAAAGTCAAAAATCAGTTCATTTTAATTTTCAACAATTAGAAACTTTGCAGATTTGTATCGATTTTGACCCGTTTTATCGTGACATTTCTTGTTCAAATACTAATAATCGTCCTGCTCAGGATCTTTGAGGCATTTCTCTAATGGTTATTAATAGTCAGACATACTCTGGGTGGCGTCAACAAAGTCGTCAAACAGGAAATCATTAAAACTGAAGTGGAATCAGTAAGACGGAGGACAGGTGTAGCCACCTGTGTAACCTTGGGAAATGGATGAGCTCAATCAGCTGACAGCCCGCTGAGGCTACCTCAACCGCCCTCTGCCACAGTGGGCGGGGCCACTGGTCCCCCTCAGATCCAGAGGAGGTGTTTAAATATGAGACAGTCTTCAAATAAACTAGTGAACAGGAAGTGTTTACCTGAGAGGGTATGGAGGAGGGAGAGTCGATCAGTGACAGTCCTCCTGACAGAACAGGGGGCGGGGTTTCATTGTTGAAGTCATTTGGTGTTTGTTTACCTCCAGTCTCATCCAGATGTTTTTCAGGTGTAGATATGATGAAACCAGCCGTGTGAGACCTCTGATTGTCTTGTAGGTTCTTGGGGATGGAGCTCCGCACGCAATGAGCCACGATGAAGGCACCAAAGCTTGCTGGAGTCTTCCTCATCGTGGGCTGCCTGCTCACCTACCTGATGTTCATAAAGCGTCCCTACGCCACCACAAAACCCGACGTCGTCAGCCTCTCTCAGCCCCGCCTTACAGGCGCGGTGGCGCCCCTCGAAGATGAGGGGCCCACGTCCGCCGCCGCCACGCCCCGCTTCCAGTACAGCATCATTTTTGACGCTGGCAGCACTGGGACCAGAATCCACATCTTCAAGTTCAGGATGGAGGACAGAGGTGCATTATGGGTGTTCATGTCTTCTAAACCAAACTCCAGTCAGTCTTTACGTTAAATCTAGTGGTAGCCTGTTGTTAAAGGATCTTCTGTGTTTTATTAGGGCAGCGAGTGAATATATTTCAGTCAGGGTTGCATATGACAAATTCCTTTTAGTTTTATTCTCAAATTTCTGAGGAAAAAAGTCAGAATTCTAAGGAAAATCCTCTCCTGTAGCGTTTTTTAATTGGCAGTGGTTGATGTTCAGCTAACAGTTATTGACAGTGAAGAAACAAGTGATTATCAAAACAGCCGGCAACTCATTTTATTTCGACTAATCAGTTGTTGACAATGTGTGTCTTTTTCGCCTGTCCTCTGCTGCTGTTGAATGAACCCGTCACATTTCAGATCCTAGGTCAGAAATTTGGATATTTACTACAGATATGAAACAGGATATTTGGAAGTTAAACCCCTTTAATCGATGCTAAATGGATTGTACGGATGCCGTGAGATTAAGCGCTAACACAGCAGACTCACTGAGTTGCTTTTAGTGTGTTTAACCCGTGTCGGTGTTAATTACCAGCTGACGAGAGGAGCTTTCAGCCTGTAAGTCCACCTCATCAGTTGGCTTCAGAGCACTATGGTTTTTTCGGGCTCGCTGAGCTCGGCCAAATGCCTTCGTTATCGCATTTTCGCCGCTGAGCTAAATCACACAGGCTGAGTGCTGTTTTGGCTCCTTTGTTAGCATCACAGCTAACCGGCCTAACCGGCAGCACCTGTTAGTTATGCAGGCTGGGATTGTCACCAGAAGCTTACTGGTGGCTTAAAGGCAGGCACAGGTCCAGGGTCAGCCAGTCGGATGGATGAATGAGAGGCTCTGTTTTTAATGTTTTTGCAGGACTTCCCTCTCTGGACCATGAGACGTTCAGGTCCATCAAGCCCGGACTGTCTGCCTACGCTGACGAGCCCGAGGAGGTACGGCTGCCCCTGCACCTCCTCCACACTCCTCGTCTCGTCAGAACATGAGCAGGAGCACTCAGAAACATATCTGAAATCAAACTTTATCTCCCGATATGTTTCATTTCTGGTGTCAACACATTTCTAGGATCATCCCTATTAGCTAACAGTGGCAGACGTTTGCTAGCTGTGGCAGACCTTTCAAAACGATGGAACACAATTAGGGGCCACCTAAAATCTAACCTTTTATTTATTTATTTATTTTCCGTGTCAAACTTCCGAAAAGTTTAATTAAGATATTTGAGATTAATTAGATAAATGTTAAATATTCATATATGACCTTAATTGTCCTCTTTAAAAGTTAAAAACATTTCTGTTATTTCTGTTGACATCCCAGCATCAGCTGTCTCGTTCCGTTTATTTTGTGGGAGCAAATAGTAACGCAGACTGCGAACAGCTGCTGATGCGATGTAGCGTGATATCACTTCCTGAGGAAACGTCATGTGTTTCC
>KV751317.1:4913671-4933060 GCA_001698575.1 Mola mola | reverse complement strand
ACATTTTAAAATTTTCCAGACACATTTATTATTAATATAATTATTTTCTCAGTTTTTATTACGTAAAGTGATGTTTATTTGCACATGTAAACACACTCTGCACTCTTCTGCTGTTTGAATACTCACGCCAGCTTCATGAATTTGATCTGTGGTCTGTTTCAGAGGAGGGGGAGGAGAAAACTGTCCTTGTGTCAGATTATATCCAGGCAGCTAAAAGAGGTGAGATGTTGCCACCTGGTGGCTTATGGATGAACTGAACCCTGTGTTCAAAAACTTGGATGAAGTACAAGTATCTTAAAATTGTACTTTTATCCCCTTCACAGGGGATATTTAGCTTCATAGACAGTGTCAGAGTTAGCTTCACCGTTAGCATTAAGTAGCCGATACAGAAGGACTTCCTGTTCATTACTTCCTCGTTTTTTGATTTCAACATCTGATGTAAACTGTACTGATTTGTAGTCTGTGTTGTGTTGTGTTGTTGCAGTTTGCAGCGGCCTCACTGTCAGTCCTCAGCAGAGTCCCTTCCTATGTCTGGACCTGGTCTACATCTCAGTCCTGCTGCAGGAGTTTGGATTCCCCCCACACAAACAGTTCAATGTGAGGAACAGCACTGTATTATGTGAGGCCTGGACCAGGTTCAGGACCAGGCTGTGTGCTCCGACAGGAACTGACCCCCTCTGTGTGTTGCAGCTGGTGCAGACCGTGAACAAAGTGGGCATCAGCTGGTCTCTGGGAGCAGCTTTCCATGACATGGAGGCCAGGAAGACTCACTGATGCTTTTATTTTTGAAAACTTGACAACACAAACATCCTGAATGTTCTGAGGAGATCCGTCATGAAGGACCCACACCCGAACCTCAATCCTCAGAGGAGCCCGAACAGCAGCTCCTGATGCTCACCTCCTATTGGCTGCTTACAGGCGGAAGGACAGTAACCATGGAGACCTCAACGACAGGGGGTGTTTTTCTGTACAGTGTGTACTTCTCGTACTTGAAGTTCGTACTCTGATGCCAGCTTTCGGCGTACGGTGCAATAGGACGAGCAGCCAATAGGAGCCGCTGTCAGGCTTCACGCGTCTGACTGTCCAATCAGGTGCTCTGTTGGCTCCTCTCAGACTGCACTTTAACCAATCAGGAAGTGACCTCATTGAAATGCCCCACACGTTAACATAGGGACGAAAGGAAAATGCCGTTTTTTTTCAACACTTTCCTGAACTTTGAGGGTCTAAAACTTATCTTCTTTTTTTAAAAACACTCCAGTACAGAGTTTGTTCGCTCGGCTTGATAAGAATATACAATGGCACAGAGCGTGAAGGAACGTCGCCTTAAATCTCCACCAGCTGCGCTCACAATCAGGTGACAGGAAGTCGATCCCAGCCTGTGATTGCCGGGTGTGTTGGTGTGAAAAACCAAATGTTTACAGTTACTCCTACCTTTCTCTACCTCTGGACGCAGCACCTCAGCCTGTCCGCCACCATGGACGCACACTTTCCGAGGCTTCTCCGAGAAAAACAAATGAACTCGAGAAAGAGATTTATTAGATAATTATTTGAGCAGATTTAGGAGGCAGAAACGTTTGTCTTGCACAACATTTTGACGGCTCGAGTTAAAAACCCTGTTTTTCACCTTGTCACCAGACACTCGCAATAACATTTTGAGCAGTGGTGAAAAGAAGTGATTTATTTCCAACAATTTGCCAGGTTGTTGCATTGTCGAGCTCCATAGTGGAGCAAATTTCTTTAAACAAAATGTATTTAGTTGTAGAACCTCAAAGTTTGGGATACAGAGCTTAGTTTGAAAAACACAAGTTCTTTTTAACCCTTCTTTATACACAGTATAAATATATATATTTTGTGATAAAGGCTCTGTTACTGAATGGTTGAAAGAGGCATTTGAGTGAAGTTCCCTCAGTTCGGCGAGCGCCACCATCACGAGCTGCGGATTATTTAATCTCTTCTTTATTTAATCATGTGATTCCACTGGTGGCGGGTCAGAACCTGTCCGCTTTCCTTCGCTAGAAGCTAATAAATGATGAGACAAACTTCTGTAGTCTGTGTTGAGTAAAACAAAGATAGTCGACACGAAAGCGCACCTAAAGTGAAACCAAAACATCTGGATGGCCCCCTGGTGGCTGAATGCAGGAAACCCCTCCCTCTCCATGTTAGCGGATGGAACTTGGGTACACCTCAGATACATGTTTCCCAAAAACCATCTGTTATTTTAGTTGATTCATCTCACGCTAATGTATGTTCAGGCGTTCATTTTTTCTCATCAGTTTGGCTTTCATTAGTTATTTGATTCCTTTTCAAAGGGGGTAAAAAATTGATTTGACAGCTGTGGGCATCCCAGGGAGAGGAAATGCGGCGGCCATCTTTGTTGAGGTCAGTAGTTGTAACCTGTTTCTTTGAGGGTGGAGCTCCCCTTTTGTTTTTAACACGCTTTCATGCTGTAAAAGTGCATCCTTCGGATGTGGCTACAATCCGTTCACGTGTCGGACCTCATTGTTTGTGTTAACAGGGAGTCGGATGGTTCTGAGTGACACCCCGTTTTTACCGCGTTCAGTACGAATTCTGCTGGAAACGTGAACGTTTGTCGAATGGCTCAATTAAAAAAAAACTATTTGATTCATCAGAGTCAGACTGAATGTTTAATCCAAAACGTTGACATCACAAGTTTACACATCTGAGACCTAACATGCCGCTGGCCCCGGTCACCTGACCGAGTCACATGATTGACAGCAGCAAAGCTACAGGAGGAATATATCAGTATATTAATCTCCAATTTCAACTCATTCAGTACTTATACTGTAAATGACTGTGATAGAGGTGGAATATTTACATTACATCAAAATAATATTTAGATAGTAGCTAAATGACAACGGAAGCTGGACGTCTGACAGAATCAAAGCTTTTCTTCTGGAAACAAACAGGTAAACAAACACCTGCTGGGTGGCTGTGACATGACAGCCAACCAACGGGGAGAAGGCGGAGCCTCGTTTCAGACGATTTAAAAGATCTGCAACGGCAGGGGAAGTGAGCGGAAGCAAGCAGGAGAGCGACAGGAAGAGGTGGAGCCTCAGAGGAAGGTGTGACACCATTCCTCCAGACACGGCGCAGGATCCGGCCTGGCGGGAGTGCGCTCAGCCACTCGGTGAAAAATCTCGCTGTCTTTCCTCAGCAGCGGGAACTGACCGAGCACCACGTTCGCCTGACAGATACAGTAAAATACAGAAAACACATGAAAACAGTCTGTGTTGTTGTTGTTCTACATGAGGGCCTCGAGGGGGCGCCTGACGGAAGAGACGGAGAGATTTTGTGAATTGTTGTTTATTTTCATGTGTCTCACATGAGCTCTGGTGAAACCAAATCCAGCTCGGCTCCAGAGCGGACCCCAGAGATGGACCAAGAGGACCACATTCACTAATTAAACTTTAACTCAGCTCAGCCAGAAGTTTTTTTTAACGCATGTGGGCAGGACGCGGCTGTCACGCAATGAGCTCCGCGAGACGTTTATTCTGAAACCCGGAAACCCGGAAACACGGGTCGCATCGGCTCGCTGACTGACGTCAAGACGCACACAGTCAAAGATCATATATGGTGAAGATGAGTTACTCTCCGCAAATGTGGAGGATTTTGATTATTGATGATTTGTTCCTTGTCTGACTCATTTTTTTTTTTTTTTTAAATAACTTAAACTTAACGTTCATTCATGGTATTGGTCAATTTGTCAGTGATGCCTATATAAAAAAACCCAAACCATCAGAAGAACTCAAGAAGGCTGACTGGTTTCACATGATGCGATACCCTAATTTTCAAATTCTCACAAATTTTCTGGGAAATCAAACAAGAATGTACAAATGGGACATTTAGAAATGTTCGGATCGCACTGATACTACAGAAATTGGAGCTTTTATGTTGAAATGAACGCTCCACAATGCAAAACATCATCATAGAGTCCCGGTTGAGCTTGTCTGACGTTTAACACATCCTCTTTAATGATCTTGGCCACTGTCAGATACTTGAAGGAAGGCAGAGCAAACTTTGTTTATTTTATAAAGAAATATGCGGTTTACGTAGAAACTTTTTTTTAAATAAATAGATATTTTTTAAAACACCAGGAAAATAATTAAATATTATATTGAAGGAAAATCTACAACACTGAGGTATATGTACCTTCCGACCCGCAATCTTCGGGTAGTGATGGTGAAGTGGGATGTCTGTCATCATTTCAAGCTCTTTGGCAGAGACTCGCCACATGACCCCGCCCTACGCCCGTCCCGACCCCACCTCCCGAATCTTCCTCTCCGTCAGATCTTCCTGGGTGGGCGTGGTCGCGTACCCTTTCCCTGTCGTACCTGCCAGGTGCTCCTCACTCCGCCGGCTCGCCCTCGTCGCTCGTTCTGATCTCTGCACTCCTCCCCTCGGCCTTTTTTTTTCAGGAAACATGGCGGCGCCGCTCACCGATCAGGAGAAGCGGAAGCAGATCAGCGTGCGGGGCATCGCCGGGCTCGGAGATGTGGCGGAGGTCAAGCAGAGTTTTAACCGACACCTGCATTTCACCCTGGTGAAGGACCGGAACGTTGCCACCCCTCGGGACTACTTCTTCGCCCTGGCCCACACCGTCCGGGACCACCTGGTGGGCCGCTGGATCCGCACGCAGCAGTATTACTACGAGAAGGACCCCAAGGTGGGAGCAGCAGCCTTCGTCTGACGTTAGAGGAAATGTGCAGAAACCCGCAGAGAAAATATGTATTTTTTAAATGTCCCTGATTATCTGCAGACATGCCAGCAGGACCACGGCCGGTTTGAATGATTAGACATCAGACTTAAATTCGGCATAGATTAATTTCCCGAATGTTTTTTTTTCTTTAATCCTAGAAGAAATTCATTCTAAAAAAACAATTGTTTCCGGCTACCACAAAGGCTCGAGCAGTGCGGATCGCCACTTCCACTCACGATTCGCGGAAATGAGTTCGGTGTATTATTCACACACCCAATTTTTAAGAGAGGATTGTGTTTATTTAACGAATTTAACGGTCGTTAAATCAACAACAGATCGGAGTGCAGGTGCAGGATTTGGTTCTGTACGTGATGACAGTGGACAAGACTCAAGTAAAATAAAGATCTCGCTGTTCTAGTTGGCTGCACGATGTGTTTGACGTTTCCAAAAGGAGCTTAAGTGATTCAGCTGCTGAATCACTGTTATGTAATTCTCCCGTTCACAGCACGTCATTAGCATTTTGCATCGCGATGGGGTCTGAATGGTCCAGCAGGAGCAGCAGCAGGTCCAGCTGCTCCTGCTGGTTCACCCTCAGGATTTCCTGCTTTTGTTTAGGCTGTTGCTGGGAGAAATAAATCAACCTTATATAAATATCAGCTAAATGATTGTGCACAAAATGCTCAGGTTGATGAAATGAGTGCAGGCTTCAAAGGAGGAGGAAACAACTGGCAGCCATCAGATTTTCTGTTTGTCCTGAACGTCAACATTCTGTGCAGCAACTTCCTGCTCTGCAGCTTCTGACCCGTGTGTGTGTGTGTGTGTGTTCAGAGGGTGTATTATCTGTCCCTGGAGTTCTACATGGGCAGAACCCTGCAGAACACTATGATCAACCTGGGTCTGCAGAACGCCTGTGACGAGGCCATCTACCAGGTGATGATGACATACCTATCTGTCTCCGTGGAGATTAACGCAACTAATATATACTCGTTATACCTCTTATCAGACAATAGATAAACAAGAGAGATTTCCTGCAATGAGTCCTGCTCTGAAGTGAGTCTGTGTATGTGCGCAGCTGGGTCTGGACCTAGAGGAGCTGGAGGACATCGAGGAGGATGCTGGCCTGGGAAACGGAGGTCTGGGACGTCTGGCAGGTCGGTTTCCGTGTCTCAGAAATAAACCTTTGAGTTGATCAATAGAAAACAGATATTAACAAGTCCTTCAGCAGATTAATTTATTTCTGTATAAATAAACTATAACTATTCAGTCAAGAAATACTTGAAATTAAAAATGTTATCTGCAAAAACAACAGAAAAGAGTCAGTAATTACGTAGTTAAAAGTATATTAATGACTTCATGAAATTGAAAATTCTGGATTTAAGATTTTAATTGGGCATTGATGAGGACACCTATTTCCACGCTGGTTTTGTCCTGTTAAGCCAGTGTGTGAGGTGGGCGTAGCTCTCCAACCAATCAGACAGCGTTTGACTGTTTTATTCACGACACTCGTGGTCGTCCACACGCGTCAGAAGAACATTTTTTGACAAACCTCGTGACTGCTGATTCTCTCCACGGCAGCGTGTTTCCTGGACTCCATGGCAACGCTCGGCATGGCAGCCTACGGTTACGGCATCCGCTACGAGTTTGGCATCTTCAACCAGAAGATCCATAATGGATGGCAGGTACACACACACACTCACACACGCACACGGTCACACACACAGAAGGGGCGGAGCGACCGGTTGACATGTTGCTCCGCCCCCTCAGGTGGAGGAAGCAGATGATTGGCTGAGGTACGGGAACCCCTGGGAGAAGGCGAGGCCTGAGTACATGCTGCCGGTTAATTTCTATGGCCACGTGGAGAGAACGGAGGGCGGAGTCAAGTGGGTGGACACTCAGGTGACGAACGCAGTATTCACTGAGTACTTCTACTTCCATAAGTACCACTGAGCCCTGTAACAGCCAGATACTGTGTGTGTGAGAGCAGGTGGTGCTGGCGATGCCCTATGACACTCCAGTCCCCGGTTACCATAACAACACGGTGAACACGATGAGGCTGTGGTCGGCTAAAGCGCCCAACGACTTCAACCTCAAGACCTGTACGTGTGCCTCCTCCATCAGAGTCAAACTTTATTTAAACTAAATATTCAGATGTTCAGATGTTTGATGGCCCCACGTGAGCTCGGCTGATCCAGGATCTGTCTCTGCCTCGCAGTTAACGTGGGAGACTACATCGAAGCGGTTCTGGACAGGAACCTGGCGGAGAACATCTCCAGAGTCCTCTACCCCAAAGACAACGTGAGCATTCGCGCCGCGCGAGCAAATATAGCCTGTCGCGGTCAGATCATTAACCTGTTGGCTGCTGCTGTCAGTTCTTCGAGGGGAAGGAGCTGCGTCTGAAGCAGGAGTACTTCGTGGTCGCCGCCACGCTGCAGGACATCATCCGCAGGTTCAAGTCCTCCAAGTTGGGCTGCAGAGACCCGGTCAGGACGTCCTTCGACTCGTTTCCCGACAAGGTGAGATCGGCAGCTCACTGACCTTAACCAAGAACTTCTGAGGTACTTATACTTTACTTGAGTATTTCTTTTGTGTATTTCTTGGAGTTGGTGTTAAAGGTCAGATTTCTGATCTTCACCTGACTGTGTGAACTGTTTCCAGCTGGGTAACATGCGAATTGAAGTGGTTTAACATGTCGCTAACAGCCTGTATTCAGTTCCTCATTGTCCTCAGTAAAGTAGTTAATGCATAGTCACGATTTAGCTCCGCCCATAATGGGTGGGGCTAAGACACATGGCCCCGCCCCCGCCTGCCACTGTGTCCATGTTGTCGAGCTGTACTCAGATTTTGAAGATGATCTGTACTCGTGTCGTCAATGACTCTCTCCTGGCTGGATTAAGCGTTTCTTCTTCTGTGGTGGTGACTGCTTCCTGTCCTACAGGTGGCGATCCAGCTGAATGACACCCACCCGGCTCTGGCCATCCCCGAGCTCATGAGGATCCTGGTGGACGTGGAGAAGCTGGACTGGGACAAGGTGCGACCTTCAGACCTCTCGCTGTTCATGCAGGTTTTAGGTTGACCCCTGTCTGCAGGACCCCTGGGTTGATGTGTGTGTGTGTGTGTGTGTGTGTGTGTGTGTGTGTGCAGGCGTGGGACATCACCCGTCGTACCTGCGCATACACCAACCACACGGTGCTGCCCGAAGCGCTGGAGCGCTGGCCAGTGTTCATGTTCGAGAAGCTGCTGCCCCGACACCTACTGATCATCTACGACATCAACCAGAGACACCTGGACGTAAGACCGCCGGACTGGACCGGACTTTACCAGACTCTGCAGGACTGGACTGGACCGGACTCTGAAGGGCTGTAGTGGACTGGACCGGACTCTACAGGACTGGACTGTACTGGACCGGATTCTGCAGGACTGGACTGGACCGGACTCTGAAGGGCTATACTGGACTGTAAAGGACGGAACAAATCTCTTCTGGACTCTGGACTGTGTTTGTGGTCTTAGAACCTGGTGAGTCAGAGTGGACCCACGTCTATAAATACATGTTTTGAAGTACTTGTACTGCGTCTCTCAGGAAGTAGCGGTGCTGTTCCCCGGCGACACGGAGCGTGTGCGGCGGATGTCTCTGATCGAGGAGGGCGACCCGAAGCGGATCAACATGGCTCACCTGTGCGTGGTCGGATCGCACGCCGTCAACGGAGTCGCTCAGATTCACTCGGACATCATCAAGCAGAGCGTGTGAGTCAGCCGGCCCATCAGAACCGCCACCTTGTTCTCCCTGAGTCACGTGACCATCGTGGACACGCCCTCTCTGCAGGTTTAAAGATTTCTGCGACGTGACTCCGGAGAAGTTCCAGAACAAAACCAACGGCATCACGCCGCGCCGCTGGCTGCTGCTGTGTAACCCCGGCCTGGCTGACATCATCGCCGAGGTAACACAACGCCGCCATGATGACATCACAGCAGCGATTAACGTGTTTCATTTTGCTAATGTCTAATGGACAGTCTGAGTTTAGCAACATATAACAAGAAAACTCTGTTGACCTAAACAAAGATGGCCGCAGCATCCCCATTTCCTAACTCTATACAAAAATGATGTCGAAACATCACGAGTATTGCTATCAGTCAACACACTGTGACATCATCGGTGACATCACTAACTCGCCGGTTATAAAGAAGTTGTGAGGTCTCAGCTTCTTCTGCTATTCTCCCATTGAATTGTTTCAGCGCTCGTCACGAGTAGGCGTGGTCTATGTTGTCGTCCATACGGCTGCTCTCATTGGTTGTTTCAGTGCGTTGCTTTGTTTGCTCCTGCAGAGAATCGGCGACGACTTCCTGACCGACCTCAGCCAGCTGAGAGACATCCTGCAGTTCATTGACGATGAGGCGTTCATCAGAGACGTGGCCAAGGTCAAACAGGTACGACCTGTCTGTCCGTCACCTGTCTCTCTCTCTCTCTCTCTCTCACCCGTCTCTCTCTCTCTCTCTCTCTCTCTCTCTCTCGCTCACCCGTCTCTCTCTCTCTCACTAATCTCCCTCTCTCTCCCTCTCACCCATCTGTACAAGCAGGAGAACAAGCTGAAGTTCTCGTCCTTCCTGCGGCAGCACTATCAGGTGTCGGTCAGTCTGGACTCCATCTTTGACGTTCAGGTGAAGCGGATCCACGAGTACAAGAGGCAGCTGCTCAACTGTCTACACGCCATCGTGCTGTACAACCGTAAGCGTGGCGAGCACACACGTGTTTAATGTGCGTGACCTCGGCGAGCTGCAGCGTGCGTTTTGTTTCCAGGAATCAAGCTGCAGCCGAGCGGAGACTTCGTCCCCAGAACGGTGATGATCGGGGGAAAGGTGAGCACACGCCGGCCGGTCTGTCCGCGCCGCCGTCCGTCTGTCCGTGTCACAGCAGGGTGTCTCCTCCTCTGCAGGCGGCTCCCGGCTACCACATGGCGAAGCTGATCATCAAGCTGATCACCTCGGTGGGTCAGGTGATCAATAACGACCCGGTTGTGGGAGACAAGCTGAAGGTGATTTTTCTGGAGAACTACAGGGTCTCCCTGGCTGAGAAAGGTAGGCGGAGGAGGAGGAGGAGGAGGAGGGAGAAGAGGTGCCGACGGCAGCGATGACACGTGATCGGGCGTGTTTGTTTCTCGCACCCAGTGATCCCAGCTGCAGACCTGTCGGAGCAGATCTCCACGGCCGGGACGGAAGCCTCCGGAACAGGAAACATGAAGTTCATGCTGAACGGCGCCCTGACCATTGGCACCATGGACGGCGCCACGGTGGAGATGGCCGAGGAGGCCGGAGAGGAGAACCTCTTCATCTTCGGCATGAGAGTCGCGGACGTGGAGGAGATGGACAGGAAGGGGTGAGAACGATGATGTCACTTCTTGTGATGTGACCCGTCATGTTTACATACGTGGTCACTGTGAGCCGAGACGTCACTTCCTGTTTCCCTCCTGCAGCTACAGAGCCAGCGAGTTCTACGAGCGTCTGCCGGAGCTGAAACTGGCGGTGGACCAGATCCAGAGCGGCTTTTTCAGTCCCACAGAACCCGGACTGTTCCAGGACCTGATCAACATGCTGAAGAACCACGACAGGTGCGTGTTCGTTCGCAGGGTAAATTGTTAGCTTAGCCTAGCTTAGCAAAAAACACAGAACACTTGGCCCAGCCTAGTTTAGCACAGAGCCTGAAAGTCAGGGGAAACTGTTAGCATAGCTTAGTGCAAAGACTTATAATGGGGAAAAATGCTAAGCTAGCTCAAGTGCAAATGCTAAAAAGCAGGTGAAATGGTTAACCAAGCGTACCTCAGCACAAAGACTTAAAGCAAGAGAAATTAGTCTGTTTAGCACAAAATCTGAAAGTACAGTAAATGGTTATCCTAGCTTGAAGTTAGGAACTGTTCGCCTAGCTTAGCATGAATACTGAAGGCAGGGTTCCTCCTGTTAAAGTGTTTGTGCTACACGAGGCAAACTGGCCTGCTAATCTTTCCATAAACGTTTGTGTGTCATCGTCCGTTTCAGGTTTAAGGTATTCGCTGATTTCGAAGCCTACGTCCAATGTCAGGAGAGAGTCAGCGAGCTGTATAAGGTACCAGAGCCTCACTTCAGCTCCAATTTATGTTTCATGAATATATTTTTTTTATAGAATTGTGATTTAATTCACATTCTATCGGATTTTATCTCAACATGGGTATTAGGGGCGTATTGCCATTGGAGTAAACAGGCTATTATTACAGTATTTCACGGTCAAAGACGTACAAGTAAAATATTTCTGAATAAAAACTAGAAATATTAAATAATAACGGATCCAGAATTGGACAGTGAACCGATTCAACATTTCAGTGGATGCTACCATGTGAATTCTGTGATTGGATGTTTGTTGCTGAAATGCACTTTGGGAGTTGTAGTCCTCTCTGGCTTGTAATGAGATATTTCCTGAGCTGGTGTGTCATGATCATCCCTCCTGTTTCCCTTCAGAACCCGATAGAGTGGACCAAGACGGTGATCCGCAACATCGCCGCCTCTGGAAAGTTCTCCAGCGACCGGACCATCTCTGAGTACGCCCGCGAGATCTGGGGCGTCGAACCGTCCGACGTGAAGATCCCGCCGCCCAACGAGCCACCGTCCCAGTCTCGTAATTGAGGGTCTGGATGGCAGCATGAAGGTTCTGAGTGGAAAAACTAGCCAGCAGCTAACGTTAGCTCTCTAACACCTATATTTAGTTTATTTTTTAAAACTTGCTGTGAGCTGATGTGTTCAACCTCCTGCACACAAAGCTAAAACCTTCAGAATCATTCCAGAAAGACGTTTGAATTATAAATGCACACATCAGAAAGTTAGTCTTTGTTGCTGTGGTGATTTATTTTTATATTCTGAACATTCTCCCTTGAACAAATTTCTGAGATGCTAAAGTGACGGGCTAACTCACCACGTGCCTAACGTGAAAATCCAGATTGGTTGCATGACTTGGCTCTTTGTGTGAGGGGGTAACCTTTATTTTGAAAAGGTTAAACTGCTGTTCTTTTGAAATTTTGTGCTGAGTACTGAAGTAATGAGGAATAATGACGAATCTGAGTGACCCTGTAGCTCCTGAGTTTGAATGTTAACGTTGCAGCTAACAGATATGAATTAGCACACCGTACGTTTGGCATGTTTGACAGCAACTTTTGTGATCTGGACGTAGAGTCTCCACACTCGTGCTGCCCTGAACAGGTGCAGTTAAAGAAGATATCAGTCACATTTTAGCACTAGCTAGCATTAGCAGACTAATGTAAGCTAGTTGAATATTAAAAACATTCACATAAACATTGCCAGTTCGCCTTAATTAGCCATTTTAGCATCAGCTGAATAAAATATGCATGCCTTAAATGTGAAGCCGCTTAAGTGTTTAAAACCTGCATTCCTCCTCGTATCCAGCAGGGGGCTACACCACTGGTTTTGAAATTGTACATCAGCTGAAGAGAGAATAATTTCACTTCAACAATTCTCTGAGTTGACAGTCTTCTTCATCACAGCATGAATCACTATTGTAAATATTTGATCCCAGAGGCTGGAGGGCGGGGTAATGGAGTCTTGATATAGTCACTTCCTGCTCTAAAAGCCAAGATGGCCATAACGGCAAATTCAAAGCTTCTAAACATCCCCACAGACCAGTGTGGACCTCAACTTTTGTACTGTGTAGTCTGTGAAATATACAAAGAATTTGAAAATACCATCACAAAAACGGGTTGGAATATTTTCTCTGTAAATTCACAGGAGCTGTACTGCGGTCAGCCACCAGGGGGCCATCCACACACTGATGTCGGACAGTTCTACTTTAGTCAGAAGTTGTGATGTGATGAAAGTCGAATCAGATTCAACTCAGCGCCACAGTATATTATGGATTGTCAGGCTGGAGTGGAACTTCAATCTGAATCTTTATTTCCACTCCAGTTTTACTTTTTTTTTTTTTTTTTTTTGAATTTTATCTTTTAAATCCAGCTGATGGCAGTTATGCTGCGTTCATGTCGTGTGGGATTTAAAGGCACCCAATGATAGTTGCGATATGACATCGTTCACATCTTTGAGAGTGCGTGAAACAGCCATTTTGTTAGTGGATAGTGAAGTGAAATTATTTTTATTTAGCTCAGTTCTCCATCTGAAACTGAACATTACAGTAAACTTGACATGACATGAATGTAGCATCAAGGCCTCAGGGTGTTGTACCAGGTGTCTCATGGGAAATGTAGTCCATCCATGACTACTGTTCACTAAACATGAATGTCTTTGACTGAAAAATAAAGACAGTTCCCCAAAACTGAAGCCAAAACATCTGGAGGGCGCCCCACCCCCTCCATGTTGGCGGATGGGACTTGGGTCAAACTAAAGTACACATCTAATCAATATTTCCCAAAGACGGTTTCTGAAATTCATCATCAGAAAAAGATGGCGGCGCTCCTATCAGGATATTTTGGCTTCATTTTTGTACAGTGGAACGAAGTGGAGGTGCAGCGGCCATCTTTGTTTAGGTCTAAATGGTGAAAACGAGACTCTTGTCCGTTTATTGAGTACTGTAACATGGCTGTCACTGAAAATAAACCTGCGCTCTAATGCGTTTGCAGATCACGTTCATTTCACACTTCTTGCCAGGTTCTTTAACATTTACGCATTTTTAGATTTGACAGTTTACTTTGTTTTTCCCTGTAAAACGACCAGTAAGAAGCCAAGACCACAAAAAACCACAGCTACATTAAACAAGAAATATTTAATTTATAATTCAAGTCATAACAGGCCATCAAACTGTTGAACTGTAGAAACAAACCTCCGGGCGGACGTGACCCAAAAAAGTCAAACTAGAATGAAATCAAATGACGACCTGACAGCTCAGATGATTAAAAAAAAAACTAGGGAGATAAAAGCATCATGTTCTCCTTCAAACCACCGTTTGTTCTCCAGTTTCAGTGTCGCTCTACAGTACGTCAAATCTCCTGAAACCACGTCGCCGTGGCAGGAATGTGGGGAAAAGAATGACGCGTTTGTGGTCAGTTCATGCGCGTGTTCGGTCCGAGCAGAAAACCAACCGTGCATGTGGTGCATTAAGAGGTGTGTCTGTGTGCTTAGGCTGAGTCGTCCGTCTGTCAGTGAGCTGTGCCGAGGAAATCGCTGCAACACAAACACGAAAACACAGATATCAGGAGCTGCAAACAGTCTAAGAACAGTCACAGCAACGATTAAAGACTGTTAACCGCACGATGGTTTAACAATATGAACATCACTAAGGTTAGCTCATGACAGCTAACCTAACTGTTAGCCGGTATGAGCTATCGTAGTGAATATTAGCTAATGTCAGCTGTCAAAGCTAATGTTAGCTAGTTTCAGCGGTGAACACGGCCTCTGAGATGAACCGAGGCCAGTTTGATGATGGGAATCTGGTACTGAAGTGGTTTATAGATTCATTTAGCCACGCGGAGGTTCCATTAGCTAGCCTAAACCAGCTCCGTACTGTATTCTGAGGTCAAACTAGGCATCAGTCTGTGGTCAGACCCACGTGGGTCGTGTTTGGAAAGACCACCATGTTCACTGGGAGCTCAGCTAGTTTTTACAGGAAACAAACGGGTAAATATGTGGAGCAAACAACGTCTGTTTCACGAGGAAGAATTTTAAATTCATCAGTTTCAAAAGCAGTTTAGAAACACAACTACATGTTTTGCGTCAGAATCCTCCACCGAGTCATGGCCTTGATGAATCTCTGGGTTGTGCCTCTCTGGTATTGGTGCGTTTTTAGCAAACACTGATTTTCCAGAGCACTATGCTGTTTGTTTATTTTAAGAACAGCTGCAGCTGCTGGTACCTGAGGATGTTTGGCAGCTCTGGGCTCCTGTAGATGAACTTGTGCCTGTAAGCCAGTGAGGAGGGGAAAGGAACAAACTGGACCTTGTGTCCGCTGAGGCTCTTTGACTGGGCGGCCAGGTTGTACAGCTGCAGGAGGAGGATGTTTATTTCAGTCTAAAGCACGTTTTTATACATTTCATCTGGTGAAAGTCTGAAGCTGACGTGGTTGGGAAGCATTTTTACCTTCTTGCCCAGATGGAAAGGAACCACGCTGTCGTCCTCGGCGTGGAGGATCAGCACCGGACAGGAGATGTGGTTCACACTGACGGAGACACGCACACAGTTACAGGAACAAACTGCAGTTCCCCCACACGGCCACCAGATGCCTCACTAAGCTACGGAACCCGAGCGGTTCTCCGACCTGTGGACTTTGTTCTGGATCTGAGCAGCTGACTGACTGCTTCAACATTTTAGATTCCCACCAGCTGTAGAGAACACGCCTGTTCAACAAGAGCCAGCTTATGATGTATGAAAAAAAATCCTGAAAAAGCTCTGAACGTTCAGAAAACTATGAGTCGATTTTAAATAACCTGAGCTCCTTTATTTCTTTTTGTTTTTAAAAAAGTTAAAAAATTCATTCAAACTGAGCTTCTAAAGTTGTAACTTAGTTGCTCAAAACGTTCAATAAAAGGGAAAAAAAACGGTTTGTCAGTGACAAATTATTATGATTTAAAACGAGTTTCCTTTTCTAAAAAAACAAAAAACAAACACTCTTCGCTTGAAAATGTTTCAGAATCCCTAAATGAGTCCTTGACTTAGATAAAGGTAAGTTTATCAATTATAAGTTTATTAATCCCTGAAATGAATTGTAATTAATTACAATTAATTTCTGTAATTTATTGACTTGTAAAATCCCTGAAGTCTTTAAATGTTGCAGAGTATATATATATAGTAAATATTCCTGAATTCTCAATGATGGTTGTGAATTTTTAGGAAAAGTTCCAAGTTCAGAAGAGTCTAGAAAATGTCCTGAATTAATTAAAATACTTTAATAGCATTAACTAGCATTTTTTTTTACTAAGTTTGTGAAAATGCTCCTGAATTGAACTGGTAAAACTGAAGTGATTTTAAAAAGAACCATTCTGAGTTCATTAAAGATCTAAAAAGAAACTTCCTTTCTAAAGCTGTTCTTTGTTGTAAAACAAGTAAAACTTTCTTCATAAAATGTTCAAGGTTTCTGAAAAGAGCTCAGAGGACCATAAATAAATAAAAGATGTGGACGGTTTCTGACAAGCTCCCACGTCGATGAAAGCCTGAAAACAGGCCCTGAATCATTGATTCTAGCTCTAGAAAAACATAGGTTCCTCTCGCCTCAATCGGTTTTTAATGTTCCAGTTAAAGTTTCAGGAAACCTGAAACAGTTTGTTTCTGCAACAGAACACAGGAGAGGGAACCTACTTCTCATCGCTGGCAAAGCGAATGTTGTTGGCCGTGATGGCGTCCAGGAAGAACCAATCGAAGCCAGGCAGGTACCTGTACACCTGAAACACACACACACACACACACACACACACACACACACACGCTGAGTACACACCCAAGACTGCACCTGCTCTGTGTGTGTGTGTGTGTGTGTGTGTGAGAGAGAGAGAGTTACCATGGAGAAGGGGTGACTCCTGGCCTCCTCTCTGATGTTGGTGAACGGAGACTCTAATATCAGAGCTTCAGGGGGAGATCCTGAAGGCAACACGAGATTAACATCAGAGCCACAGCCTGTGTGTGTGCGTGTGTGTGTGTGTGCGTGTGTGTGTGCGTGGGCGTGTGTAGGCCAAACCTCTCTCAGTCAGCCGTCTGACCAGGTTGGTGGCAACTCTGGAAAACAAACAATGAGATGTAATCAGAATTTGAGTGTCCTCAGATATTTAACAGACCTTTAGGTTTTGGGGTTTAGGTTCAGGTTAGGATCAGCCTGAAGGAATGCAGTGTGTGTGTGTGTGTGTGTGTTTTTGTTACCCTGTCCCTAGAGAGTGTCCCCAGACGTAAAGCGGTGTTTTGTTGTCCAGCCGCTGTTTCAGCCAATCGTACATGAAGAGAGCGTCTGATGTCATCCCTCCCTCTGACGGGGAGCCGTCCGAGTCCCCCCAGCCTGTGTGCGCACACAGAGTTACACACAGAGTTACACACAGCCCCGAGGTCGACACGTGACACACTGCGACTTGATTGAGCGCGCGTCTCACCTCGGTAGTCGAACGTGACCACGTGGTATCCTGATGAACTGAGGACCTGAAGGAGGAAGACGGACGGGCTCAGTCAGCTGCCCTCTGGTGGCCGGAACAGCGAATGGCAGCTCTGCCAGCCTCAGCATGATGAGCTCGTTCATACGACACCAATTCATTCTTTACATGTACTTTTATACTTTTACACAATGAAAACTTACTGTACTGTGGTATTATTACTAATGTATACTTGTACTGTAGTAAAGTGATAAAACATCCTCCACTGCTCATATATATTGTGGTATTACATCATAAATCTATGTCATTCAGGATGGTATTAATGTGCTGTAAATGTGCACAGTTTCCTTCTGTGTGTGTGTGTGCGCGTGTGTGTACCTTGTACAGTTGAACTCGGTGGTCTCCTCCTCTGCAAAGAAAAAAATCAATCACAGGGTCAGATCAGAGACCAACCTGCACTCTGTGTGTGTGCGTGCATGCAGTCACCTGGTCCCTGCGTTTCCATGGAGATAGAAGATGACAGGGTGGGCGGAGCTAAACATGGATTCGTACCATTCTCCTCGCTTCCCCTGTGCTTCCCTCCACATGTGATCAGGAACCGTGTGCCTGAAACACGCAGAAACGCCTTATCACCCATGATGCACTTGTGCCCCCAGGAGCATCCACTCAACCAGGTCACTTGAGTTACCAGACGCCGATCCTGAGGCCGCTCTCCGGCTCCAGGTAGAAGTTGTGTGTGTGGTTCAGGCCCTGGTCCAGAGGCCTCTTCAAGTCGATGAAGTAGGGCATCCTCACTGCGGGGGAGGGGCAGAGGGTCACATGACACCCATCTTATAGCCTGTTACACCAACTGTCAATCACCAAACGTCCCCGCCCCTCAGCAACCCTGTCGGTCTGTCTGACCTTTGACCCCCCCCCGATACGCGAGTCCAGAACTGCTACAGAAGAGGAGCTGAAGTAGTTGAAGTAAAAGTACTCAGAGTTTGTTGTTTTTACACAAAGGAAGCAGGAACTTTATGTGCAACCTTTGCTGAACTTACAAAACGGTCCTGACAAATAAGAATAATTCACAGTTTCAGTTTCACAACATTTCGGATGTTCCGTCTGTGGCAGCAGCCTGAAAACGTGGAGATGTTTCAGTGGAGTCTGGTGAGCTCAGTTTACTGTTGATAAAATTCTCTTTTCATGTCACAACAAACTGACACGTTTCACAGGGAAACACTGATTTAGAATTCAGAAGTCTGTGATGTGAAGTTTCTCTTCTGAAGGATTTCAAAGGCAGTTTGGAGAGTCGATGTCGAGTTCACACACAGCTAAGAGAACCTGAATGCATCGTTTCACTTCTGCCTCCCAGTTTGACCTAAAACTGGTCTGAACCTGGAATCTGAGCGCTCATCGGGCTCGTGGCATGAAAGGAGAAGGAGGAAGAGCCAGATTTCTGTGGTTCCAGCCTCCAACGCTCACCGAAGTTGAGGAAGACGAGTTTGGCCTGGATGGACGGACACAGTTTGACGATGAAGGGGATGGAGATGTAAATGAGCAGCAGCCACAGCAAGATTCTCCTCAGCTTCCCCAGCAGAGTCAACCTGAGGAGAGACGAGAGTCAGAGCCAGACCAGGACCTGGACTCTCTGACATAGCTACATGTTTGGGCTTCACTCTTGTAGAGTGGGAGGAAGGGAAGCAATTTCTAGTGATGTCATGGCTTTTCCTGACAAGTAATCATAAAGAACAATGGATCTGTGAAATGATCAGTTTCTCAGCTCATATGTGTAACCTGAGCTGATAACCTGTCACATGACCCTGCAGCTCTGCAGACTTTAATTATTCATTTCAGCACAGAGAGGCCGGTGCTTGTTTTTACAACTCCACTGAACGCAACATTCACTCTTTCTGCCTCGTTTGTTCAGTTTTACCACAGTAATGGTAAAAATACTGCATTTTTATGGTACTACTACCTCACACAGACTCTCTGAGTGTTACAGTCGTGTACGAAGTACTCCAACCACTGTTGAAGTAAAAGTGCCAATACTGCAGGTTATACTGCATCCAGAATACTTCAAAGACCTGCAGTAATAATAAAATGTCCCTTTAATAATCAAGTGGTCGTCTCCTGCCAGCGACAGGAAGTAGAAACATTCGTTTAATAAAGTCTTTTTACAGGTGTTTCACCGTAGGTATCTTCTCCACGTCAATAACATTTTGAGTGCAGTTGGTGGAGGAAAAGAAGCTTGTTATACCTGACGTTTCTTCCCGCCTTTTTCTGCTAATTGGTCCTAGCGGCTAAATTCCAGACTGATTGACGTTTCAGGTCGTGTTCACACAAATTAGTCCTCTTCCTTTTTGTGCGCTGAATGCGAGTTAGATTTTTATCAGCTGGTTCGGTTCACGTTCTCAAAGGCAAATCTCAGACAGAACATAAACAGTAAACAAGAGTCTGTTCAGTGATTTGGTCAGATGGTTCGGCAGGTAAAAAGAAAAACAACCCTCACAATTTGTCCTGCAGCCGACATGATGGAGCATCGGCAGGTTGTTTTCCTGCTCGACCTGAGTGCATATCGACAGATTTTAGCAGACGTGAGCCTTCGGTCTGATGACAAGCGCTGAATAATTTAAGAACGGCTGC
>KV751317.1:4857099-4869852 GCA_001698575.1 Mola mola | reverse complement strand
TTCATTTTTTTTTTATTTTAACTACTTATTTTTGATATTTTCTATGCTATTGTTGCAACGTTTTGTATTTTAAAAAGTATATTTTAAGGGATTTCGTATATTTTTTCTGTTTTATATATTTTCTATTATTTCCACTATATTTTCTAAAACTTTCCATTATTTTTCTGTTAATTTCTTGACTTTTCCCTCTCAGTATTACTCTGATTATTATTATTGTTGTTATACTTTTCATGTACAGGGTAGAAAACAAATTTGAAATGATAATGCTAATTTTTGCTGAGTCATTGTGACATCATGACATGAACGTTTCTATCAGTGTGCAAACTCTAACCTCTGACCTCACTCCTGAAGGCTTTGCTCAGCGGACTTTCATCCCATACGCCAACACGTTTGCCGAGAGTTTCGTTCAGGGCCGCGTGGTGCGAGTCGACACCGTCAGGCAGCTGGTGGTCCTGGAGGGAGGCCAGGTGAGGAAATGTGGCGTCTGATCAGGTCTTCACGGCAACGTTCACATGACGTAAACCTGTCTTGTGTCCTGCAGGAGATCTACTACTCCCACCTCATCCTGTGCACCGGGACCGACGGGGCGTTTCCGGGGAAGTTCAACACCGTGGCGTCGTATCAGACCGCCATCAAGACATACGATGACTTCATCAAGCAGGTACGATAACTGGACGAGTAGTGGGAGGAGCCAGGCATGACATCCATATGTCACTGTGTGTCTGTCTGCAGGTCCAGGCTGCAGAGTCGGTGCTCGTGGTCGGAGGCGGGTCAACCGGGGTGGAGATGGCTGCTGAGATCAAGACAGAGTATCCAGACAAAAAGGTGAGGACAGACTGACCTCAGGTCAGTCAGCTGCGGTCCACACAGTGACCTCTGACCTCACGTCAGTTTAGGTGTAGTCAGTCTTTAATTATTTAATGATGAATGAACATATTAAGAGTAATTTTTTAAAATCACTAATGGGTCACAAACATGACGATTCTCAGCTGATCAAAAGGTGATGTCTCACTCTGCACCAAACTGAGCAACAGTGAAAAGAAACGCTGGCATCTAGTGGCCAAAATCTGAAACTGCACAGCAGAATTTATCGACAGTGCACTTACAGATTTTAAACTTTTGTGCATACAGTTGTGAAGCTGCAAATAAAACAAAAACTAACAATTGATGGAAAAAAATACATTATTTTCATTTTACACAATAGAAATGTTATAAAAATTAAATTCTGGTGTTTATGTGTAAAATGTGGCATAAATTGATTTTTTTTTTTTGTTTTAATTTCCTGTTGTACTTAGTAATATTTCTTCTACCTACTTGTACTTTCATTTATGCAAAGGGGAGGTGGGGTGTAACTTTTCACCTACATTTTAACGTTTATTCTCAGGCTGTTCTGGTCTGCAGGTGGTCCTGATCCACTCCAGAGTCGGGCTGGCCGACCCGGAGCTGCTGCCCAGCGTCAGACAGCAGGTCAAAGACGTCCTGCTGGAGAAAGGCGTGGAGCTGCTGCTGGGTACAAACACACAGATGGGCATCCGGTTCAGACCAGCTCTGCTAGGGGGTTAATTGCCCGCTGTGTCTGCTGCAGGTGAAAAAGTGTCCAACCTGTCGGAGCTGCAGCTGAACGTGACCCGGAAGAACATGGAGGTCACAACGAACAGAGGAGAGCCGCTGACCACGGACCTGATCATCTGCTGCACCGGACTCCGGGTCAACTCTGCGGCCTACGCCTCCAGCTTCCGTGAGTTCACACACACAGACGCACAGACACACACTTGCACTTGTACACTTACACAATGTAGAAAGTCTGTGGTGCAGTTTCATGTTTTACCCGCTAGGTGTCAGGGTTTCTTTAGTTTTCACCATCGCTGACGTTAGTGCAGCGTGAGACGTCACCTTTTGATCAGCTGAGCGTTGTCATGTTTGTGACCTGAAATAATAATGCACGTCTAAAAAGGAGATTTTCATCAGTTATTTCAGAAAGTGAATGTTTAATATATTCTAGACTCAAACTAAAGTATTTCAAGCATTTTGCTATTTTAATTTTGATCATTATGACCCACAGTTCAATAAATTAGAACTCACTTCAGATTTTTATATTTTACTGTATTTTTGTCAGTCATAATCAAAAAAAAAAAACACAAAAAATTTTTGAAATATTTCACTTTAGAGATTAAAGTGGGGAAACATTTAGACAAATTTACACAGAATCCTTGAATAATTTGACATGAAAGTGGTTAAAGTTATGTGAGAAATCTCACAAATCTAGTTGAAATTTTGATTAATAGGTAAAATTGGAAAACAAATGTATAAAAAAAAAAAATAAAAACCTTTGATATGAAGTGATGCATTTGGGAGTAAAAGACATAAAAACCCAAAAGTCAGACTAAAAGACAGCATTAATGCTTTTAATTTGAAAGTTTAGGATCGTTTCAGCCCAGGCTTCCAGCCTCTGTTTGAGCAGCAGTGTATTCTGGGTAGAATCCTGGCTGATCAGAGATCTGTGTGTGTGCCGGCAGCCGACAGTCTGGCCGATAACGGAGCTCTGAAGGTCAACGACCGCCTGCAGGTCGACGGTTTCTCTAACGTCTTCGCTGTGGGCGACTGCGCCAACGTCCGAGAGCCCAAGATGGCGTACCACGCCGATCTGCACGCCTCTGTCGCCATCACAAACATCGTTAACAGTCTGAGCGGGAAGGAGCTGACCTCCTACCGCACGGGTACGCACGCACACATCTGTCGGCGTTGCTGGTTGGCTGCCGTTCTCACCGCCCGCCTGTCTGTGCCGCTGCTTGCTAGGTAACGTCACCATGCTGCTGGCGATGGGTCACGACGATGGTGTGGGCCAGTTTAACGGCTTCAGGCTGCCGCGTTTCCTCGTCGCCCTGGGGAAGAGTCGAGATCTGCTGCTGTGGAAGAGCTGGAGACAGATGGAGCAGAGACAGCCCCAGTGACACCAACACTCTGCATGCTTAGCTCCTCCTCTGCCCTCAGTCTCTTCGCTGCTGAGGGATCAGCTCCTCCCTCTTTGTCGCACAGAAACACGTCGCCTGGCCGCGTGAGGGTCTCCACAGCCTACGTTTGAAATGGCTTCTTTTTCCTGATATTTTTTACTTTGAGGAAAAAAAGTGTCACAGTAGACAAATGTCAGCGTGATGAGTCCATCTCATTTTCAATCAAACATTTCAAAAAGAAAAATAGCTGTAGCTGTTAAAAAAGTTTCTTTATTGTATTTTTTGGAAGAATTAAACATTTACAAATGAAGTGTTTCTTTGTGCTCTCATTCACCAACAGTGGACTCAAAATGGGCTCAGCGCATTCACACAGGAAGTCGTCACTTAAAATCAGACAATCACAAACACTTGTAATATAAACAATAAAAGCTGAACAAGTGCAGAAGCAAAATCATAAATAAACAGGTGATGATTATTTTTTTCCCCCCCAACATGTTAATAAATTCAGTGTTCAGAGGCTGCACTCAGTAATAGATCGATAAATAACGTCATAGTTCATGTAAACAAGTGGAGGGTTGTTTCTGTCAAACAAATTTAAAAAAAAAAAAAAAACATTCACCGATGTGACGAATTCAGACAAATACAGGAAAATATTTTAGCTGCGGGGACGAGATTCCTGACGTTAGCACTTCCTGTCCACCGGAGCAGAAACCAGGGAAACCAGCACGCGCAGAGAGACTCAGCTGACCTCAGATCAGATTCTGATGACAAACACTTCTCCTTCAAAGCAGGACGGTTCCTCCAGAAGTACGTTTTATGCCGAAATGGTCCAAAAAACACTTTATGGAGTTACTTTCCCACTCATTGCTGTGAGAATGGACGATTCCAGGAAAAATGCACTTCCGTGGACAAACATGTAAACAACGCTGACACAAACTGGACATGTTTCTGTTGACAGTCTCATCACTTCAGATCCTGAAGTTGGTCTGAAAAAATAAACCAAATTTCTGATTTTTTTGAGAGTCTTCAGAAATTAAAACAGCTTCAGGCACATGATGTGTATGGACGTCTGCAGAGACTCTACTCGGCCTTGTCGTGGCGGCGCAGATACGTCTGGTAGAAGAAGTTGGAGAAGAGCAGCAGGTAGCTCAGGTACATGAGCGCCGCCCAGCTGATGTTATCCAGGCGGGACGGGCAGTCGCCCTGCGGCAGCCAGCAGTAGACCAGCGCACTCACCGTCAGCCCCATGGCCATCTGGCTGATCTGCGCCCCGGTGATGAGCACGGCCAGGGGCCGCGGCACGCGCAGGCTGGCGGCGCGTGCCGCGTAGTAGCTGTACATGAGGGCGTGCACGGCGTAGTTCATGGTCATGAACCAGCCGCCGCCGGCCACCATGTCCTTGTAGGAGTACCAGGAGTAGAGCAGCACGGTGATGTGGTGGTACCAGTGCAGGAAGAGCAGCTTCTGCTTCCGCAGCACCACGAAGGCCGTGTCGCCTGCCAGACAAAAACCAGGGTTTTTAATCCGCATCAAACTGAATTAATCATTGCGTTATAGCTTTAAAAATAGTTTGACATTCACATGTTCGCGAAACTAAAAAACTACTTAAAAACAATGAACATTTAAAATGACGTCAGCTGACCGAGCTCGGGCGCCTTGCTGAGGACGAAGGCATAGGCCCAGAACTTGCTCACGGGGCCGTTGTAGAAGCTCTGGTCGCAGATGGAGCCCCGGAAGCCTCTGCTTCCCAGGACGTGGAACATGTAGGCGCCGGTCCGGACCGCTCCGATGATGCTGCACAGAAGAACAAGAAAAAGTGTCAGTGAACGGACGTCAACATCATTACTGTTCATCGTTCCTGTCCTGGAAGGTACTTTTACTGAAGTCAAATAATGAAATAACTCAATTTACATATACATTTATTGGCATATTAAGAAAGGAAAATTAATTTTTTAAATGTTTAAGTTGACTATTTACTTTTCTATTTCATTTGTTATTAAATATGTAATGGTAAATAAAAAATATTGATAAGATTCAGTAATATTACAATAATCAGCAGCATCATCTTTAAATTTCCATGTCAGTTTCCTTGATTTTTTTTTTTATCCCTTATTTCTCCACACTTGTTTATATTCATACTTGATTTTTCATCTTTGTATACTGTGCTGTAGATCAAACAACAGAACCAAAGTTGAGCCCCCCCACATTAAAGGACAAAGCTAATTAAACAGAAATTTGTCACATTTCATGAAATGTATTACTACTGACATTTATTTTCAATAATTGATTTTTGGAGCATTTTATTTATTAATTGATGTCATGCCTTTATTTTGATTGTGGCAGTTTCAGTCCTCCATACATTTGGAAGTTTCAATCGACCAATCAGGGTGGAGCTCTGTGAGGTCTTCAGTACTTGACACAACGATAAACAGGATAAACGAACAGGAGGAAATGAATGGAGCGAGAGCTTTTAAAACTATTTTAAACTTTAGTAAGTTAAATAATTTATTAATTGTACTGCAAGGTAGTACTTCTATTGTCTGATACTAGTACTTGTAGCGGTTTTTCCCCACAGGGCTTGAATGCAGCACGACGTTCAGAGGAGAACACTTCAACTTGACGCTTGTTTGGAACTCAAACACGGGTCTGCTGACTCAGCTGGAAGACAAACCCGCTGCTCTCAGATCATGACTCAGCGTGGGGACTCCTGCCGCAGCCAATCAGGCACTCTGGAGCAGAGTCAGGCCCAGAACCGCTTTATTGCCGAGTCACACTTTTTTGGTTCATTTAGTAAAAATTACAAGTTAAATGAAGAACCGGTCTGTTAAATGTACACGCACTTCACCACCTGTGTGTGCTGTAATCATCTTCCCCTGTTCCTGCAGGAAATCACGCAGGATGCCGTAGGTTACCATAGAGACAGTTTGGCCTCTGAGGAAACGAACAGGTCGCCGCTGACACGTCACAATTTAAAACGGGCTCAGGTTACGTTCATTTGATTGACTCTTCGCTGACACGTTTTTGGCAAGCGTCATGTGAACGCATGACGTCACCCAGTTGTGCTGTTACCTGAAGAGAGCGAGGCTGAGCGACCAGAGCACCAGCGGCAGCCGCAGGTTCATTTTGGGTCGAGGCTTCATGTAGTGCTGACCTCCGAACACCAGGGCGGCGTACAGAGCGCTGAAGACAAAAGATTTACTCCTGCAGGGTTAAACACACGACAACATGATGTCAGACCGAAACAATGTTGAAATGTTAATGTTGGTATGTTCAGGTTTTTAAATATGGGCGCTGAAGGAAACTGATATGTTTTCATGTTTTTTGACATACAGACCAAACAATCTTACATTAAAATCAATAATCAACATTTTCTGCAAATCAAAACGTCAATTATTAGGTTCTAATAACTAATAAAAACGTAATTTAATTTAATTTGGTTCAGGGTGTTTTATTAAATTGGTTTATGATTTAAATTTAGTTTCATGACTGTGTGCTTTGTTATAACGATGAGGATTTCATTGCTTTAAGTTTCTTATCATTTCATATCAAAAACAACGCGATTCAAAGTGTCGCTTTGCAACGACCAACACAAGATGACGATTCGATCGATGGTGAAGCCGATTTAAACACCTGAGTCCTGAATGTGATCTCTGCTGCAGCTTCACCATCAGCTTACACATTCAAACAGTCTCGTGTTTTAAAGAACCATGAAATAATTATGATTCCACCATAAACACTGACACTGGTAAATCAAAGGTATAAATTAGCGATGTGAATGACTGAACCAAGATTTGCCCCTAAATCGCGGTTTTAATCTTCCCATTGTCAGTCTCTCTTACACGCCCTGAGTTTGACACAAAATACTTGACAGGAGGTGTGGATCGGAATGTCCGGCACATATTTTAGTATCTGATCACCTCGAGCTTCAACTGGAACGACCAGATCCGAACTGATACCGCAAACACCCTGCACAGTGTGACATCACCAGGTGGGGCCTCACCTGGCTCATGCACAGGTGAGAATTATGTAACGAGACTCCCCGCTGTGCACCTGACAACACCTGAGTGTGTAACACCTCCAATCTGTGCCGCTCCTTTGTTTGAACAACGCTTCACCGTGCAAAATACCGAGATTTAACTTCTATCTCCTCTGCAAACCACCTGAGTAACAAACAAGAAAAGTTCAGCTATTTTTCCAAGTTAGCAACATCCGCTTCTCTTTTTGGCACCAGCAAATAAACCGTGTATTTACTTTATGGATGTTTATTTGATAAAAACAGGCAGACATTTGCTCAAATCATCGTAACTGTAGGCTCCGTGTTAGTAGTGAAAAAATGATGACTATTACAATTCAGAGCGTGGTTTAACAGACTTGGGGTCTGCCGAACCAAAACCTGGACTTAAGTGATCCTCTAAGCGCCTTCATACTTGTTTAAAACGGCATAAAACTTACCAAGAAAGATCATCTTTCGAAAATTGGCCGCATTCTGAAAGGAATTCTGAACCGGGCGGACACAGTTTTTATTTGCGCTTGTTGGATTCCTGCGACTGAAACATTAACTAACGTGGAAGTTGGACAAATGTCGGAATCAGAGGAGGAAAAAGGTGCGGAGAGAGTTCGGGGCCTCACCAGTTCGCCTGCATCCACTGCATCGCTCTTCTCTCGTCGAAGCACCGCTCGAAGCTGAATTCGGACAGCGTCTCGTTGATCTCCAACATGTCTGCGATCGACTCCCCACGAGGCTTTTCCTCCGTGTCCTCCTGCTGCCGCCTGAAATAAAGACTATTATCAGGGGGCGGGGCTTCAGGGAGACACCTGTTTTCTCCCTGATCAGCCCCTCTGCTGCTTATGGAAGATAAAAAAGTGCCAAATGTGAAATAAACACGTTCTGTAGGTTTACTGTGTTGGTGTTCGTGGGGGAGGGGTCTCAAAATAAATGGAAAATATGAAGAACATTTGTAATAAAACTTCATCCGTGCAAATAAAATGTAAATTTTTAGAATGTAGCCTATTTATTTAGAGTAACTCTATATTTTGATTTTTTTAGGACGTTTCTGTGTGGAGTTTGCATGTTCTCCCTGTGTCTGCGTGGGTTTTCTCCGGGTACTCCGGCTTCCTCCCACATTCCGAAAACATGCAAATCTGGGGGTAGGTTAATTGGTCACTCTAAATTGCCCCTAGGTGTGAATGTGAGTGTGGATGGTTGTTTGTCTCTATATGTCAGCCCTGCGATGAACTGGTGACTCATCGAAAGAATAAATTTGCCAAAAATGTTAACAATAAAAGTACGTGAAATATATAAAGTACAAACATTAACATTAGGCGAAGAATATATTTGATTACAACTACATAAAAACACATTTCATGATATCATGCTAACTGACTGAGGCTAAAAAAAGATTTGAATATTGATCACTAATTGGTGAATGGCTTCAGCTGAGCAGAGCGCCAGATTTGATGACGTGTTGGTGTAAAACTGCTGATTTGTAGGAAAGGGGAGATACAGTAACGGTTGCTGTGAGGTGGACAGGTGGAGCGCTGACTGTTTGTGCCTGATGCCCGGTTTCACCTGTGTCTTTGTGTCCATCGAGAGGAGTCGAGCTGATAACCATCTGACAGACCTCCTGACAGGTTCTGCTGCTTCACGTCGGTTTCTCCACATGTCACAACTGCAGCTTCATACAGAGATCCAGCTGACTTCACCTGCTGCTGCATCTGTATTTCTTTGTTGATTACATTTTGTATAACGTGAATGCTAACGATAATCCTTTTGATGCTAACACTTTGACTACAGGAGTGATATATAAAAACGTTTCCTATTCCACCTCTGATGTACAGAAGAATCTCAGAGCCACATTAGAATCTTTATTTCAGCTTTTTTTTTCTCTGAATTTGACAGAAAAATTCGAATAACTGAATTAAATTAGCAAGACTGGTTTGTGTGTCTGTACTTTATTTTTACAAAGAGCCACGTCTCCATACCTGAAAAGACCGATTCACATCGACTGAAACTGTTGACATGAAGAATGGTGGATTCTGAGATTTTCTGTACTTCCCCTACCATGAGAGCAAAATTATTTTAGATTTTTCATCAGCAGATGAGGTTTATTTAACTAGTAATTGCATATTCAAAAAGAAAAGAAATATCTGTTCATTTCTAAACGGACTGATTGCTCCACACTTGGGAAATTAATGTTAAAAATGCCCATTGATTTCAATTGTTTACACGTGGGTAGACTTCAAAATTGTGCCACAAATAATTTTTTCTGATAAAATTCTGAAATTTAACATATTTCATCCTTAGAAAAATGTTTAATATCTTACATGAAGATTAGTAAGACTTTGAGTTCTGTTAACGCTCAAACATTTTAATGTGCAGTGGGATCAGTTTTTGGATGGTTTGCGAAGGACAATCTGAAACTGCCGTCCAGCAGGTTTGTTGTCAACTGAACAAAAACTGCAGGGGGAGATTTCAGGTTGTAGGAATTTTATCATTTCTGAGACAAACAGGCAGCATCCAAAATGTTCATTAGTAAATGTAATAATAAATAATATAACAAACGTCTGGTTCTGTTTTTTTTTTACAGTTGTTCATGTACTGAATTCTTTTGGAATTGAATATCTGAATTACATCAACTCACATAAGCTGCAAACTTGGAGGAACCAATGGAAGTGATCACTTTTAAAACTATGACTCGTCAAAGTTCACATCTCACATTTGAACTGTAAATGATCAATTGGTGACTCATCGTCCAAACGTAGTCTGCCTCTGATGTACGGAGGACGAAACATGTGAAACGTGTACATTTTTGTTTTGGAATTGAGAGAATTGTAACAGTTTGAAAACAAGTGGCCTTCATGTGCTGATGACAGGTCAGGGAGAGCATCATGAAAACACGCAGGTTGGCGTCACCTGCTGTATGAAATCTGAAACTGCACCTGGAAACAGTTTTTCTTTCACTCCTGGGAATCAAGCATGAGACTCAAAAGGAATCAACATCCAGAAGGCTGAAGACAAACCAACAAATGTGTGTGACATCACTACTTCACATCTGAGATTGTGTGACATCATCGTTTGATGGAATGACTCCGTGTGTTGGTCAGCGGTCGGTCTGCTGATCCTCCTCTTCCTTCCTGTGCTGAAGATGGTCCAGTGGCGAAAGACACTGACAGGCGACGAAGGATTGAAGCTCGGCTTGGGTGACAGAGGTGAGCGTGTTGGAAACAAATACAAACAAAAAGTTGCGTCAGTGAAACTTCCTGCTTGGTTTTGCATTGTCAGCTGATTGTGATGGACATTATAAAGAGCGATATCCCCACATATGACAAACTGGTCTTTAAAGGAACAGTTTGATTCAAAACATGAACTAACCTCATCAACATAGTCTAGAGATAACCTCTGGAATTAGCATGCTAACCAACTAGCTGCAGCCCATCGTTTCTTGTTATACCACATGTTGCCTAGAGAGGCGATAGTGAGTCACTGAGCCTCTGGTGAGCAACGTACAATTAAATGTGGTGTGAATTAGTCTTTAAAGCTACAGGGTGAGAGCAGAGTGAACCTGATGATCAGCTGATTGTCGAGCCTGATTACCAAAAATCATCTTGAACCTGCAGGCTGGACCATCAGAGACTCCTGATGTCAGAGAGACTGAATCTGTTTGGATGATTCTGCGTCATGTCCGTGTCATGTGACATCACCTCATGACTCCTGCAGCACCACTCTGTAATTTAATGCGTTCATGGCGTTGGTTGTGAAGATTGTGAGTTCACAAGTCAAAAATAGAATCTTTACGAGAGAAATTAAAGATAAAGTATAATAGAATCTAGAGAAATATAAACATCATAATTTCATGACAAATAATCTTACCTCAAGGTCAGTTTACTATTTCTGGAGCGTTCGACCACACAAACCAAGAAAGCTTCAGCGAGGACTATTGTAAAAAGTCTGTTTTATAGTCAAAAAATGTAAAAGTTTATTACTATAACATTTTATTCTTATTTTTTTTTCCTTTCAAATAAAACGTGTTGAACACTGTTTTTTTTTTTAAATCTTATTAACAAATGTAATGGACAAACTATCAGTCGTAGCTGTTAAAATCTAAAGGTAATAAATCTAAAGGCCTTTATTTTCAGGTTACCCTAATAAGATTTTAAAGACTCTTCAGTTAATACAAAATGCAGCAGCGCGTGTACTGACTAGAACTAATATCAGAGACCATATTTCCCCTGTACTGGCTTCTCTGCACTGGCTCCCTGTTAAATCCAGAATAGAATTTAAAATCCTTGTCCTCAGCTACAAAGCTAATAATGGTCAGGCACCACCATACCTTAAAGAGTATATAGTACCTAGTTACCCATCCAGAACCTTACGCTCCCAGAATGCAGGGTTATTGGTGATCCCAAGAATCTCCAAAAGTAGAATGGGATGCAGAGCTTTCAGCTATCAAGCTCCTCTCCTGTGGAACTATCTTCCAGTCTTGGTACGGGAGGCAGACACACTCTCTCATTTTAAGAGTAGGCTTAAAACCTTCCTTTTTGATAAAGCTTATAGTTAAGGCTGGCCTATCTAGCTCTTAGTTATGTTGCTATAGGCTTAGGTTGCTGGGGGAACACTCCATGATGCACTGAGCTCTCTTCTCTCCCCCCTCTGACTCAGACTCCTTCTCTGCTCTTGTAAATGTCCATATCCTTACACTAACTTTACTTCTTCCCCGGAGTCGTTGTGCTTTATCATCCTGCAGGTTTTTCTAGGTTGCGCTGGGAGCTGCTGCTGTGGTCCTGCCTGTGGTCCTGCCTGATGCCTCCCGGCCACATTAGGAAAGGAGATCCTGTGACTTGGATCCTTGGCTGGATTTCCAAGTGCAAATCGGGACCCACAGATCACAATGGCTACTGGATCAATAGACTACACCTGCTTCTCGATCACTACACTTCACATATCCCTGGATTTACAGATTCTACATACTCTTGGACTCATCGACTACATAAGCTACACTCAGATCTTGCTACATGGACTATAATGACTCCTGGACCAACAGAGTGAACATGCGTCTGGATCACTGGACTTCCCATACATCTGGATTTATAGATACCACAGACTCTGGGACTCATGGATGTTTTATATATTCTAGGCAAACTGTTATTATCACGTTGTTTTGTTCTGTACAAGTGACATCTATTGCACGTCTGTCCGTCCTAGGAAGAAGGATCCTCCTCTGTGGTTCTTCCTGAGGTTTCTTATGTTCCCTGTTTAGGCTTTTTTTAAGTGTTTCCTCACCCGGTTCGAGGGTCTAAGATGCAGAGGGGGTCACATCTACATAGTTTGTCAAAAAAAAAAACCGATTTGATAAAGGCTATAGTAAAAGAAATAAATGAAAAAATAAATTAAGTGAAAATTATAAATAAATAAATAAATCGCTTAAATTAAAAAGAGAGGGAAAAAAAAAATCTCCCCCCAAAAAAATCTTTTTTGTGGGTGTTTGCGGCGGGTGATCTGGGCTGACGACCTCTACGTCACCGTTACGTCATCGTTGCGTCAGCTAAACGATGCGGAAGTTGAAGTCGCCGTGGAGAACGTAAACTAATACCAGTCAGCCGCCTGAATATCAACAAAAAGAGCAGCGGAAGAGAAATAAAGAGCAGAAGAAGAGTGTGATACTTCTTCTCGTCCGCCGCTGCCGGCATGTAGCAGAACTTAGCTAGCGTTTTCTTGTTCACTTCACGGGAGCAGCTGTTTCCCGCTGTGGCCGTTACCGACGCCGTCACCGTTAAATGGAGCCAACGGGTGACTCAGAGTCAA
>KV751317.1:4838308-4857085 GCA_001698575.1 Mola mola | reverse complement strand
CGTCGTATGGCTCGATAGGAAGCTGCAAGCCCCGCTGCATCTAACTCCCCCCACCCCAGGGTAAGTGGACGACATGCGAATCTCCTTTGAAAACCTTCCAATTTTAAATGTTATTTAGACTTTACCCAAATTATAAGAGTATTTTGATATAATTTACTACTTCTTTCGATATATAAACACAATGTTATCAATTCGGCATAACTATTGCTCCAGCAAACTTGATTATTTTAGTAATATTTCCACTTTTCAACCCTTCTTCTGTAACGATTATCCTTTCAAAATGACGGTCTACCCAGCTGAGCGGTGGCCAGCGGTAACTCGACTCTCCTGGAGAAAGTCGACATTTCTGCGAGGGCAAGGCTACTTGGTCGAAAATATATAGGCCGAACTGTAAAGCAGTACCCTGTAATTAATAAACGACCATGTTTTCCATGTGAGCCTTTATTCACGGTGGAGAGAAACCAAAGGGAGCGTTAAATTGACCTAATTTTGAAAGGAGGTCTGGCGTACTGGCGGGACCGGGGATGAGCGGGCATCGGGGCTTCAAAAAAGCAGCAGAAACACACCCTCCTCCTGGCTCTTAAATAAAGTGCGTGCGAGCGCGTTTCATCTTTCGGTTTTTGTTTCGTGGATCAAAGTGCAACGGTAAATGATTTGGTATGTCCCGGAGTGAAGCGAATCCCCGTTGTCCATCAGTCCAGATCAGGATCAGGGATACGGAAGGTCGAGGGACCTTTAAAATGACTGGACGTGGTCTGACAGGATTCACACCAAAAAGCCGGTTCGTTTTGTTTTAAACAGGTCACAGGATATAAACACGTTTTTGCTGCATTGACAGATCTATCTATACTTGTTTTTTTTATCGTAATATTTTATCAGTTCATCTGTTAAACGTCACAACGACAGAGGCTCATAATCGATAATTAGCAGCAAGATGATCTTAATTAATACAGTTATATAGCTACAATTTTAATTGATTGGCTGTTTGATGACTAATATATAAATACTAAATAATATAATATTTAAAACGCTACATTCTGGTTCTGCGGGGTCAGGATGTACTATTTGAAGACGTCATAAGAACAATTTAAAACAAAACATTTATTAAAAAGTCTCTTCCTTACTCTCACTGTTGTCCTCTTGAAGATAAAAGCGTAAATCATTAGTGTTATGTCTAACAAATACTCATCAAACAGAAGGAAAGTGGAAATTTGTTGTTCTGCTGTGTATTTTTGTGGCAGCAGGACTCCTGTGTGTACATGGTAATAAATATAATAATTAATATAAAAAATCATGTGTAAATAAAGTAGAAGCAGAGAAAATTTCCTGTCCTGAATCAGCTGAAAAATAGTTTTCGCTCTCCACACAAACATCAGCTGTAGAAGTGTCTGCCTTCCCTTCAACATAATGGAACTAGATGACACTTGAAAACATACAGCAATGTCTCTTTACAGAAATTATGACTCGGTTATTTGCAACTGTGAGCAGTTTCACAGAGGATCTATTTCCTTCACATATTACTGCACATAAGGAAAGAGACTATCAAAGCCAGCTAACATCACAGCTCCGCCTTCCCCTGCTGTCCTGCAGGTTTACTCTCTGGAAAATCTGTTTTTAGCTTTGGTGCTCCGAACACATGGAAGCATCTACCAAACATCCTTAAAACCGACCCTCTAATTACCGCTGGACAAGACAAGGCTATGATGTCGACACACTTACAGGGGAACTGTGGTCTTTTTCAACCTCTGCCCTGTTTCCTGAACCTTGAGGGTCTAAAACTTCACAACCAAAAGAATTGGTGAAGTAGATTTATTCCTCTCTGAGCTGAGGTTGAAAAATACCAGAATTCTCCTGTAATTGTGTAAAAAGTGTGTAGAGATTATTGCCCTCAGATGTCCTCTGTGGATTATGTTGAGGAACCGAGTCATGATTTGATCGTATTTCTGATTCATGGAACATTTTTCCTTTTTTGTTGAAATGTTTCTTTGTGTGAATCTGTGTGTGTTTACTTCATTTCCCTCACAGGAGACATTAGGGGGATGTTCTACGTCTGAAGAAGAAGAAGAAGAAGAAGGAGATGCATGACAGCTGATCACTTTAGTTCAGTCTGATCTCGTCTCCTCTCAGATTTCCCTGCTGGCAGCTGTCCCACGTAGCCCCATGTGACTCTGCCTCCAGTCTCTGAGGTACTGAAACACACACACACACACACACACACACACACACACACACACACACACACACAGATTGATGTTTCCGGTTCAGCTGTAAATATTCCCACAGTCGCGGACGGAGCAAGTTTCCTCTGTGGGTGTTGAGATGTTCTGGAACGAGGCTTTATCTATTTGTCTGTGTCCACATGGATGTGCAGCACTTCTGCTGACTGCAGAATCTGCCCGAGGACTCTTTCTGCACATGTGCAGATGTAGCTTGCTGTGGTGTAGCGCAAATCACAATCATATTTATTATAGTAACATCATGAGCGCTCCTCAACGTGAAGTGGCTGGCTGCAGAGCAGCTCATAGGCCCCTCCCCCTCCGTGTTTGGAGCTAGGATGCGGGCTGAAATAACAACTCAAAATGCACATTAAATAAATGTTTCCCATGTAATAATTTGATGCTATAAAAAGGGGGTGAAACGACAGGATTGTCAGCTCAGCTGTGCTTCTGATTGGCTGGGCGGGAGCTTTGTATAAGAGCCCCATCCCCCACCCCGCAGACTCTGACCTCAAATGATGTCACCAGATCAAGATGGTAGCACTCGTTTCTGGGATATTTTGGCTTCATTTTTACACAGTGGGAGGAAATGGAGACATGCCAGCCATCATCGTTTACATCAACGCCATTGATCAAAACAATCAAAATGACTGAATGGAGGTGAAGACATTTTATCAACTGGATCTAGAATGGAACAGGCTGTCAATGCAACACTAACGATGTCGATAAACGCCAGGACTTACATCATTGACAGAAATCAATCTGATTATCACCGAAAGAACAAACAGAACCCTGAACTCATCACGAGAACGCTGCCTCCTAACCTGCAGCATTTTTATGAGCTGAAAGAAAAGAGAAATTGCTTCATCAAAAAAGAAAGACTTGAAACTGTTAAGAAAACATTCAGTTTGTTATCACTCCAGCAGTTATTACAGACAGTGAACTCACCGCAGACTTTCCTACAGTTTTGTTTTTTTGTGAACAATGAACTCACCACAAAGACTGTCCTACTGTTATTATATCCTGCAAACTCACCACAAAGACTGTCCTACTGTTATTATAGACGCTGAACTCACCACAGACTGACATGTACTATAGGAAGTTGTGAAATCAGTGTCCAGGGTGTGTTCAAAGGAGAAATAATATGATTTTTAGTTTGAGTTTTACTGAAACGCAGCATTTTACTGTACTGTGGCTTCGGTGTCCTGATAGTGGACAGGTCTCACCGGGTCAGGTGACCCTCTGACACCCCCCCCCATACTGTTCCACCCTGTCACCAATAAGCCCTTTGCTGCCCAGCCATCTGCCAGAGCTGCTCCTCATTGGCTGAAGGAGCCAGGTCTGCAGGGAGCAGAGCGCAGGATTGGCTGGCACCCTGCCTAGAGGTAGGAGCTGGGCCTTCAGCTGATTGATAGAGATCGGAAGTAGAGGAGAAGGAGGAGTGGTGAGGAGGAGGAAGGGGAGGAGCCAGAGAAGGAGAAGCTGAGTGGATGAGCCAGCTCTGCTGCAGACAACAAGTGTTCAGAGAGAGAGAGAGAGGGGATAAAATGAGGTTCCTCTAAAACAGAGTGAGCGGGAGAAGAGGTTACCACGGCAACTCAGGAGCCGTCGCTGCAGCACCGAGGACGCCAGGAGGACACACAGGTAAGGTTACAGCGACTGTGTGTGTGCGTGTGTGTGTGTGGATTGAGCAGTGCATGGGGGTGGGATGGGGGAGGAGGAGAAGAGTGTTGGGGGAATCCTATTAGCAGAGTCCAGGAAAAGTAGGGCTAACTGTGTGCTTATCAGTCTGACACACACACACATACACACATTGCCTGCAGAGTGACAGTGTTTCAGGAATGTGTGTGTGTTTTTAAATAAAGTTTTGTTGCAGTTGAATTGAATCAAGGCTATTCGTGGCCGTGAACCATGAATGGAGTGCAGAGTTCAGCGTCAAGTAACAGTTTCAGTCAATTAATTAGTTTCTTGTCTGATCATTATCAGACACAAGTGATATTGCTGTGTCAGCTGTGTGTGTGTGTGTGTGTGTGTGTGTGTGTGTGTGTGTGTGTGTGTGTGTGTGTGTGTGTGTGTGTGTGTGTGTGTGTGTGTGTGTGTGTGAGTGAGTGTTTTTGGTCATAATAAATACCTGAAGAAACTTGCTCACAGATTAAAATCAGCTGATTTGTTAATGGTGCAACACTCAGCAGAGTATTCAGTTTAACAGTTTGACTTATGAATAAAGGACTTATTATTTTTATTAGTAGTTTCTCGTTACAATGTTGTAGTCCTAGAGGAGATAAATATTAAATACCTGTGGACATAAATGCCTGGCTGTAGTCATCTCCTGAGCCTTCAGATTCATCTGAAGGTCATTTATAAAATATATCACACACCTTGACCAACCAACCATCCTGGAAAGATCTGACAATGTGAAACACTGCATGGGTAATAAATCATATATGTTAACATGAAACATTCAAACTGACAGAATAATAATCAGTCCCACAAACAAACTAGAAATACTTTAAAGACCAAATAAATCAGAAAATGTCAACAATCATCTTACAGTAACGTCTTCATTAATAAACAGTTTGTCTCCTCTCCATCACATCTTCAGCCGTCTGTAAGTCTCACTCTTATTGGTCGGAGTTGATGTCTCACATTGAGACTTTAATTTGATGCTGACACTCACTCTGCCTCTGCCCCACTTACTGATGTCCCACATTTCCCACAAACCCCTCCTGTGACCTGATTGGTTCAGCACCAGGTGTGATCCATGACTGCAGGTCAGTTTGAAATTAACCAGCACAGAGTCCCTGGTCCAGATCCAGAGTCAGATCCTGGTCTAGATCCAGAATCACATTCTGGTCGGGATCCAGAGTCACATCATGGTCTAATTCCCGATCAGTCCAGATCAATCGGTTTAGATTCAAAGTCACATCTTGGTCCAGATTCAGAATCACATCCTGGTCCAGATCCAGGTTCAAATCCAGCATCACAGCCTGGTCCAGACTCAGAGTCAGATCCTGGTCCTGATCAAGAATTAAATCCTGGTTCAATTCCTTGTCACAGGAATTTTTGGTTTAGATCCAACTTTTTTCAGCAGGTTCCAGCTATCCATTTAAGGGGTTTTGATGGCTTTTTTGGTCATATTTATCTGTAAATTAAATATTTGAATCAAACAATTGATTTAAATACATCAATATAGGCGGCAGCTAAACATTCAAACAATTATGGATTATTAATATTATATTACTGATAATGATAATGATCGATAGTTGGCCTCTTAAATCAAAGCAGTTTAAAAGGTTGGTGAGAAGATAGTATAGATGTTTCAAATATTTCAAAACGTGTTTTTTTTCCTCCTTTTTTTTTTCCTTATCTTAAACTTCTGTGAGCTGTCAGAGATCTCTCTGAGTGTGTGTGTGTGCATGTGTGCGCGTGTGTGAGAGGGAGAGCCTCTGGTGTTTTCATGTGACTTCAGTCTCCCCACATGATCTTAATGGCTGACCTTTCCCTAACTCTGATTTACCATAAAATGAGTGAAACAGTGAGGCAACCCCAAACAATAAGTCAAACCTAATTTAAAACTCACTGATGTACCAAAACAAGATTTAAAATCAGGAAAAAGAATGAGAGTGAGACTGACAGCTGTTCTCACCTGAACACCTGAGCTCCAAGCTGCTTTCCTCATCTATTAATAGACTAATCAAACTCACATGCATGACTCCTCCTCTGCTAGCCCACGTTCCTGTCACCATGTTGGTGGAAGGCCAAAGACATAGACGTGTTTACTGAGACTTTTGACCTTTTCATATTATAAAGACACCTTCTCAGAACTCAGGCTGAGACAGCAATACACTTTGAACGTCAGTTCTCCCTGAGTTGTGGAGTCTCTTGAAGTTCAGGTTTCAGGTTGAATGTTGGAGGAGAGCGCTGCTAAAAGGCTGGTAGACACAAAGCTAATAATTGACCATCTAGAACATTGGGAATATTGGTCGTCTCTATGGTGTGTCCTGCACAGTTGGCATCGGCAACCCTCTCACTGACCACGAAGACCTCTTAAATGTCCATTAACACCCCAAAGCACCTTAGAAGCTCTTAAAGACTACTAGACTAGACTACTAGTTGTTTGGACCGATAGTTTTGTTATAATTTGGCAACAATACTTAAAAGAAGTTATTACAGTAGTCAAATTTTTCCCAAATGTTTTCTACAGCTAAATTTTTAACTTACTTTGAACAAAAAATTGATTTAATAAGCAGATTTCTCCATATTTCCCCTGCGTTCAAACTACAAGTGTAGCATTCCACAGTGACGAATGACAGGAGGATTTGGTCTCTGATTGACACAAGCCACATAGAAGATTCCCAGCAAAGTCTTGGTGCTAAGGGTCAAACCTCATCTAGCACATGTTTTATGGCTAGTCAGGTAGAAAGTCTTTGACTGCACTAAGAACATAAGATTCTTGTTAATTAAATGTTATTTTCCACAGCTTCTAATAATAACTGAAGCTCCTTTTATAAAATAACTGCTTTACTTTTGGTGGTTAATAATTTGACACCTGGCAAAAAAAATTAATAAGGCCCAAGAAAAAGGTTAATTTATGGTTTAACGATGGTGTTTGATTGTGCATTTGTTTGTGTGAAACATATTCGTTTTGTGTTTGCTTTTGTAAATATTTCCATATTTTTCAAATTTTTGTTTTGTATTTGATCTGTGCAAACTGTAATAATTGCCTGTATTTCTGCTTCCTTTTGCAGGCTGAAGAGATGATGAGCAAATGTAAGGCTGGACTTGGTAGTCCAGTTCCACCTCTGAACCTTGTCAAACACTCTTATTCTTAAATCCAGTAATCCTTTGCACAAATTGCAAAGAAAAAGGTGACCAAGGTGCCGACATGTCTCAGGCAGGTAAAGTCCTCCACCTCTATGTTGAGGTGAGGTCTGCTGCTGAGGAGGAAGTGAAACTTCCAGGAGATGATGGGACTGGCCAACTGATGCTTCAATGTCCTGATGTTCTTCCTCGCTCCCAGAGAAGTTCTACCCACTCCAGTCCCAATCTCAGTCCAGCCTTATCTCCAGTCTTTAAGTACCAAATTGGGGAGGGAAACCACAGTGTGCCATCTTCAAAGTCCTCCCCCAGGCCCTCAGTCAGCTTCCAGCTCCAAAACCCTGATGCAACAGGGTCCCCTACGCAGGTTCAACAGAAGGATGTGTTGTATGACAGTTTTGGTCAACTACTGCAGGTCTTTGCGTCAGAAAAAATCTATTCAGGCCAACATGGCTCACTGGGACAAACCTGTTCCTCTGAAATGGATCCTCACCAGGGAAGAGTTCTTATGTCTCCATCTTCCACTTCCTCTGGGAGGCTGACAGCGCCCTCCACACAAACCGGCATCCATAGGACCTATGCGGTCCCAGGACTGGAGAATGAGGAGGGAAAGACATCTGTGGTGACATATGGATACATAGAGAAATCTAATGTTCACAGTGTGGGGGGCCGCCGCACCTCTTTAGGACAAAGTGAGTTGAACAATCCTTTATACAGAATGGAAGTGCAGCCAACGCCTGCTCATATCCAGAAGAGACTGAGTGACCCTTTGAGGTACAGTGGTCACCCAGGGCAGGGAGACCTTTACACCACTCACCCCCAACCATTTCAGAACCGTTTCCCATGGGGCTCACCTTTCATGCAGAGGGCCACCCTGGATGTCACAAACAGGGAAGAATTTGGATCCCCCGAAATCCGCCGTAGATTTGCAGGTCACAGCCCAGTGAACCACAGCCAGACCCTGCAACGGAATTACCAAACCCCTCGGTGTCGGTCCTGGGTGGGTTCACCTGTCCTGCCTCGCGGCACCTTCACCTTACCACCCAAGACCCAGCTTCTGGATTTGGACAGGGGGAACTGTCGAAGTTCAGTCAATGGACTACCCAGAAGTCCTGCCTCTGACCACCTATGTGCCCACACTGGGCACTCCTTCCATACATGGGGTCCAGCCTCAGTCCTTCACTCTCATGGCCCGCCACAGAGCCAACAGAGAACAAGGGCCATGGACGAGAGCCCCAGGTTGTCCAGCAAATTTCATCCACCTTTACCTGCAGGGAGACCCACAGATATTCAGCATGATATCTCAACTAGTGTGCACCCCTTCAGTAATCGTTACAGGACTGCCTACCAAGCTAGTGGGAGCCCCCAACACTGTGTTAATAGTAGCTATAGTAGTAACATCACCAACTCTAATCATAATGCTATAGACAATGTACACTACAATGCTAATGATAATGTATCCAGTAAGACTTTTTACAATTCTTCACGCTGCAGTAGCAGAGCCAGTGATTCAGTCAGCCCTACCAGTAGCAGGAAAAGCATTTATCCATCTTCGAATGCTGAGATGGCTTGTAAGTTAGCTGTCGAAGCTTCCAAACTGTCCACTGTGTTTGCAGACAGACGAACTCCTTCTCCAGCACTTTCTCAAGCAGAGTCCCTGAGGTCAGAGAGCCTCAAGACAGGGGGGTCATTCCTGCGAGAAACCCAGCCTTATGCCACTCTTCATGGGCGAAGGTCCCCAGAGCATTTGCAGGTTGACAGGCACAATCATAAAACTACATTACCTCAAACCAGACCAGGACGCATCTCACCGGTCTTAAATCAGAAAGTCCTATCTTCATCAGCCTTGTCGGCTCAACTGCATCATGCAGGCACCTCTCAATCCCCTGTTTTAGACCTACGGCAGCAACGGAGTCCGTCAGCCAATAAGGACTTGTCCACTCTGCACCGCTACCAACCGCCACAGTATATGGGAGACCGCAAATTGCCTGTAATGGAGCTAAGGCAGTGTGATCACCTCTTTTATAGATCATCTAGGGACAGCCCTGAAGTGTCCAGGAGAATCCTCTCCAGCCAAACCACAGAGTTGCCTGTGAGCTGGACTTCCATGCACCAAGAATGGAGGGATGCTGGTCCAGTCCAGCATGGCAGTGGACTCTGTGAAAACAGCTACAAACAGTCAAACTTTAGAGTTTACAGGAAGGTGGAAGGAGACAAAGAAATAAAGATGCAGAGATACCAGACACCAATCATAAGTGTGTCCAACGATCAGAGAGAGGAGGTTCAGGACAACAGTGGGGTTGTTGGGACATCCTGTCAAAGCTCCAGTGGGGTGACAGGCAGCATGGAGGACAGTTCCCAAATGGATAGAAATGATGGTCTGTCCCCTGAAACATTGAGCCTGTCCAGCCACGATACAGCAGACACCGGTTCAGGGATGCAGGTCGGCTGGGTGGGAGGCTGATGAGTGTTCGGTTGAATGTAAAATGTGTGCCTACCTGTGTGTTTGTGCAAGTAGTCATGTAAAATTATGTGTCTACACTATTTTTTAAATGCTGTATGTTTGGGGGTGTCAGGTGAGGTTGTCTGTCCCCAGAGCTGAATGTTGAGTCTTCCCCGTAGAGTTAAACAAAGATATAGATACCAAACAAAAAGATAGTGCCTATTTAAACTAATGAAAACAAAGTTTCCCAGCCTCCTGGTGGTTTACTTCCTGATTAGGTACCCCACTGAATATAAGCAATAGTGTTTCTTCTACTAAGTGGAAAGTCATGGGCTATGAGCCACCTATGAGTTTCCACCTGGCCCACAGACTTTACACTGTTATGGCATCAGAGATTTCTCCACCTCTACTCTTGGTTCCAGGAAGGTTTGACAAATATAAAAGCAGATGCCAAGATGGCACCTATTAACTGGAATGAGAGCTACTAACTTGGCTTATCTCACTTAAGCCACGTGGCCCATTGAATATACACAGTAGGGTTTCTCCCACAGGGTGGAAACTCATGGGTCCCCAACCAAAGATGGTGCCTATTCAGTCCAGTGAGACGTTTTATAGTCTCCTAGTATACAGGTTATACATACTGTATATATAAACTTACCACAAAAAGTAAGAGAATTTGTGTTTGGTCGATTATTTCTTTGTTGTAACAATGCTTCTTGGCATTGTGATGGTGTGGGGTGTCATCTCCCTCACTGGAAAATCAAGGTTTGTCATCATTGGAGGCAATCTGAATGCAGAGAGAAATTGAGATGAGATTCTGCAACCAGTGGCTATCGCATATCTCCACAGTCTGGGACCGAACTCTATCCTCCAAGGTGACAACACTCGCCCCCACAGAGCGGGGTTTATCAGAGACTACCTCCAGTATTTGGGAGTGGAGAGGATGGAATGACCTGCCTGCAGTCCTGACCTCAACCCCATTGAACATTTGTGGGATCAGCTTTGGCGTTCTGTTCGTGCCAGAGTGACCAACATAACCACATTGGCTGACTTGCGTCAAATGCTGGTTGAAGATTGGGATGTGATCCCACAGCAGTGAGTGAGCAAGCTGGTGACCAGCAAGAGGAGGAGGTGCCAGGCTGTCATAACTGTGTCTGGTTCTTCCACATGCTACTGAGACTCTTGTTTGTTAAATTAATAACTTGCCAATATGTTTTGTTTCTTCATATTTCAATCATCCAATCCAATAAACAACACCAAACAAGAGTCAATATAAGCTGTTTGGCATTGGAAGAGAAGATTTGGCATGTTTTTCATGGGCGCAACCCACATACTCAACTCTTGCTGCTCATCCCACAAATGCATTTTCCTTACAAATATGGCACCATCTAAAAGGGAAATAAACAGGCTTTCCAACGGTGTAAGATTTATCGCCAAGAAGCATTGTTACAACAAAGAAATAATCGACCAATGACAAATTTCCTTAATTTTTGTGCTAAATTTATATATAAAACTTCCATGGATTAAAAAAAAAAAAAAAATTAAAAATGAGCTTTGGTTGACCTTGTTTGCAGCTTGGAGTTTTTCTGTGAGGAGTTCACAGATTTCTTTTTTTTTTTATGTGGTCTGTTATGAATTTAGTTTTTGGGCAGAAGGGGAATCTTCAGCTACAATGTGACTACTGGGTGAAACTTGAAATGAGGCTGAGCAACCCTGTTGTATCATGTTTTAGGGATGTATTCATGGTCTTTACGTCATGTTGTGGCATATTGTCACATTTTACTTCAGTAAGGATATCAATAAATATGTAAGTGTTTGGTCCTCAGTATATGTTCTTTAGACTGCCTTCAGACATCATCGCCTGTCATAGAAGTTAAACTGGATAGTTAATATAAATGCCTTAGCATTCTAACAAATATAAAATAAAAAAAGATCTTGTTAACGTTCAACAATCATCTCCATTGAGTTCCCCTCTGCTAATGGATTTAATTGCTAACAAGAAGAAAGATTTTTAGAATGTTTTAGGAACAGTCTGTTCTGAGGACTAACTTGGATTTGATTTGTCTTTTTCTTGTTGTACTCTTGTAGTCGGAGGGCAGCTCAGCAACGACTCCGTCCTCGCGATCGCAGAAGATCGCTCAAGCCAAATGGGACTTCCTGTTTGGATGGCAGACAGGAGAGAGTCGCTGCCAGAAAGGTAGTGTAGGTAGTTCTACTGCCTCTTTATTTATTTATTTTTTTAGCATAACTCTGACATTAAGTGGATAAATCTAAACTTTTCAACCAGTTTTCTTTAAACTAGCTGTTTCTGTCAGGCATTTGCAGTGGGCGGGGTTACAGCTGAGTCAGGTTGGAGTCACTGTTTGAAGCCTGCATGTCCTGTACAGAAGAGCTTTTCGTGTAGTAATATCAGCAGTAGCAGCAGAGTTATTTTCAGTAGTAAGTTTTCTTTTCATGTGTTCCTGCCTTTTCTCCAAGACCTTCCGCAAAGCCAATTAGTCAGCTTAACGTTCGCTAGAACAGGTCTTACGTAACTCTACTCAAGTGTTACTACACACTGCTACTGAATTCCTGTTCTTTATTTAGTAATCCTTTCTCTGACAAATGTTTTTGTGAACTCTGGGGTGGAGTGGGTGGAGGTGAGGTGGAGTGCAGGTGGAGGCGAGATGGTGCCGGGTTGAGTTCTGTGAAGAAGCTTTTTGTAATTCTTTAATCAGATGTTTTTTGGGTAATGTTAGCTAACTGCTGCCAATATTAATGTAAAAATAACCTGCTTCTCTTGTCCGACAGACGCTCCGTCCACGACACCTCCAGTCAGCAGCTCACCCAGCCCCACCCCTTCCTGCCCCGTCCCTCTGAAACCTGCAAATCAGAAGAGAGGGCGGGACAGTGTGGGTCGAAAGCCATCGCATCACAAGGTGCAACAGATTGAGGTGGAACTGGTGACCTCTGACCCCCGGGCCCCGACCCCTAAGACTGGCATCATTCGACACACCATCAAATACTCTGAGACGGATCTGGACGCTGTGCCGCTGCGGTGCTACAGGGAGACCGACCTGGACGAGGTGATATTATTTCATCCAGTCAGATCGTAGCGGAGTCATCTCAGTGTACGAGCCTGATAAATACCCATCATCCATGTGTAGGTGATGCGGGCGGAGGCCGAGGCAGCAGAGGAGGCAGACTCGGCCTTTGGGAGCCACCGCAGCGTCCAGGCAAACAGCCCCGGAAACACCTCCTGGAAACACGGGGTTGATGGAGGGAAGGAAGAAGAAGAAGAGGAGGAGGAGGAGGAAGAGGAAGAGGTGGAGAAAGGAGTGGTAAGCTGGGCCAGTGTGCGGATGCTGGGAGACAGACAGAGACAGAAGGCCGCCGAGGAGGAGGAGGTGTTCAGTCTGCTGCTGAAGGGGTGAGAGGTCATCTGAATCCCCCAATCGCGTTACAACAGCAGGCTCCCCGAAAAATTATTATTGTTTTTTGGACTACAATTCCCATAAATTGTAATAATGCCATTGCTTTGGTGAGTTGAAAGTGTGTAGAATTTAGGATTGTCTAACACATGATGTAATTTTCACTTAACTATGTTAAAGTTAGTGTGTAATCACCTTAAACCAAAATTGCATTCTTTTACCTCACCCTAAGATGTCACTCATTTTTGAACACTGGGGCCTTTTAAAGGGACTTTTCACCCCAAAATTGAAAAATAAGCCTTTTTTTGTTCTTTTGGTGAGAGGCTCCTAGCATTGCATTCTATTCTAATTATTCTATCTGAATTCAGTTCAGCATTCTATCATCTACTTTAAATACTTTTAGAATGAGGTTTCATTTACAACGGCGTGCGACAGGTGAGGTAGTGCACAGGTTGAGGTGGGGTGAGTGGGGAGTGGAGAGGTGGAAAGGTGAGGTGGAGGGCAGGTGGTGATGTGTGAAACCTGAATGATTTAAAGGTTCATAAACACAGACTGTAAACATGTTTACTTCTGCTGTAAATAGTTCGGGTGTATTTGCTTTTTCAGCCTCTAATGGTTGACTGTGGAAATGCAAGTTTTGGCACCGAGAGGTTGCAGATGGGACGTCACCAAATTATGACGCTTTGTCACCGAGAGTTTTAAAGGTGCAGTCTGTAAGTTTGAGAGGAGAGAGGACTCAGGCTGTAGACTTGAACGACGCGGTCAGGGATCCCTGTACTCTAATAGTAAATCTTTCTTTTCTGCACTCTATTCTTTAATTGTCTTGTAATTTTTGGGGTCTTTCTGGTGTATGTGCCTGAATGGGCAGTTTTTTTTTATTAATTCTTTTTTCTCTTCCGCTGAAGTGACTGAGGCGAGGGGGGGGCGGCTGCTTGCTCATGAGAAATGATTGACACAGTTTCGTCAAGCGGCGTATAGCAGCAGTAGGTGGGACCAGAGGAGCTGGACCTTTTCACAGACTGTCTATCTCAATTATGTCTGTCAGGAAATAGGGATCATTTTAGCAATTAAGACTAAAATTTGTTTCCATGGAAGTTACATACTGCAGCTTTAATGTCAGCACACAGAAACCTAAAAACAAAAAATCTCCTCCCTCGCAGTAGACGCTAGATTTTAACCAAAACACAGCCCTGATTCTATCCTCTTCATCTTCCCCACACTCTTCCTCACCGTCCTCTCATTCAGCTACACAGGATGCAACTATCAAAAGCTCATTTGTCTTTGTTTACCTTTCAGAGCATCAGAGGTGTCATCAAACGCACACGGCGGCCTCAAGTCTCCGCTCTCCCTTGGCAGCCCCCGCCGACCCTCTGATAGCAACCTTGACTCCTTCAGCCGCCATTTTGAAAACATCATGGAGTCTCACCGGGCCAAGGGCACGTCATACAGCAGCCTAGACAGTGTGGACCTCCTGACCTCAGGCTCCACGTCAGTGTTCACTTTCGACCTGCCCACCCTCACCCCGGAGATCCAGGTAGGAGGGCAAGTCTGGAACCAATCAGACACGTCACAGCAGTGTGTCCCGCGTGACCGACGTTTGTTTCTGTGTTCAGAGTCAAATCTGTGAGAGTGCGAAACAGATCATCGAGCTGAGCTTTGCCCCGCTGGCCCACCCGGACCCTTCTGCAGCCTCAGAGACGTCCCGCTCAGAGATCAGCCTCAGCACCTCGGGGGCGGGACTCCCACACAGCTCCGAAGATGACAGCGGCCCTCCGGTCCGATCCAAGTCTGAGAGGGAGACGTGTCGGCGCTCCATCCTCAAAGATGGCTTCCGCAAAGCGAGCTCGGTCCCCTCTCTGCACAGTAGCTCCAGGTGAGTCTGAGCTGGTGGTCCAGGCCCAGACCAGAGACATGTGTGGTCCAAGGACAAGTGTTTGTCCTGTTTATTCTGGTTCTGAGATTTGTCTGTTTAAATGTGTCACTTCCTTTGAGCTACCATCACAACTTTATGATAAAAGGGAGGCAAACAAAGATGGCTGCCCCGTCTCCACATCCTCTCACTCTACAGAAATGAAGCCGAAATATCCTGATACAAGTGCTGACATCTTGGTATTATTTGGATTTAGAGTCCCTGCATTGTGAATGGGAGGTGGAACTGCAGTACTGAGTTCCTGCGCGCCTGATCATGTGCACAGCTCAGCTGTCACTCATAACGCCTCCCATCCCACTTTTATATATCATCAAATAACTAATTGCAACCAAACGGATTAGATTTATAAATTAGGGATTGATCAACTAGTAGGCAAAGTGTGCCCACTCATTTATGTGTAGAAGCAGAAACAAAACTACTAAACAGGTCTAAAATGTAACTGAAAATAGTAAAGCAATAAATACATGAATACGTTTTTTTTAAAGTGGTAAATTCTAAATAAAAATAATAATTTACTAATGGATAAATTGGACTTTAGTATTTAGTTTGGAGCATTTTATGACATATAATTTCTTTATTGTTAATTCTTAATTTTGACAGTTTTGGTCCTCCATAGTAGGCCTTCCTCTTCATATTCTTGTAAAAGGAAAACTGGACGTTGAATTTAAGACTTTTTCATAAGAGATACAAGCAATCAAATATCTCAAAAAAATTAAAATCGAGTCGGTTTTCAGAACCGAAGCTGCAATTGCGGTGATGAGCCACACGATGGCACCAGAGCGCCGAAGTGGAGTTGAATTAACGTGCGCTTGTTTCTGCGAAGTGAGACGACACATGGGTTTAATTATAGTGTCTGACATGTGGCTTAGCACAATGCACACACACAGGAGTTGGACTTATTTAAGCTGTTCCTAGTCTTTATGAGAGAACATGAGTAGAACAGACTGCAGCTGAAGTTTTTCATGTTTTTGGCAGAGACTGATGACAAAAATCAAAATGTTTTACTCAGACGAGACCACAGTTGTCTGATTTTGTCACTTTTCTTTCTCTCATTGAACACAAACTTGGACACGGAATTTTTATTAGTTTATATTCTCGATTTGACTTAAAGTCAATCAGAAGCCGTGTTGTTGAAACATCACAACACAGTAACAAAACTAGCAAAAACAAACCAAAAGGAGATTCTGTAGTCTTGCTGAGTCGTACCTGATCCTTCCAGTCAGGCAGCCAATCAAATCCGGCGCTAGTATGTGGTTAAGGTAACCATGGTAATGGCAGATTAACCTCTCTAGAGTGTGAAGTGATGTCAGAGTTCTACAAGCCACATGGCCAGCTGGGGGGGGGTTCATGCCAGAAATACGGAGGAACAGTTTATGTTTACTGTTTATTTATCTTCAGGTCATATGTCTGTAAGTGCCTTTGTTTAAACATGTACAGCAGGGGGCGCCCTTCCTCCTGGTGCAGAAGTCTACCATCTGCCCCCAACCCCCCCACCCCCCCCTTGATTTCTGTCGTCCTTTGACTCTATGAAACACTGGTAATGCTTTAGCTTAACATTGCATTAGCTCCCGCCTAGCATTAGCTCTAAGTGTATGCTAACCCTCCAGTTGATGAGGTGGTCTTCGAGAAACCATACTGCCGTGTGAGCGTGTTAAAGCTGATCTTAGTCTAGGTATCTTTACTCGTAGCTACAGTTAGCTCGGTTTCAGAGCTCGTTCACGCCTCAGCATGCAGGCGGCCTGTTGAAGGTTGAGGTAAGCGAACATTTTAGTTTTAGTAGCTGTTGAACCATGATTCAGCTCCTGGTTCCATGCTCTGGACTACGTGTTCCGCCATGGCGGTCCTCTTCCTGGTCCAGTCCACGACATCCGGTGTTTGGGTCTGGTTCCACATTCTGTCAGCTTCTCTACAGAATCAGGCTAAATGCCGTAAGTCTGCTGAAAGACCGAGACCCGGTGTGGCCAGATGAAGTCTGTTAGAGACGCTGAACATCTGTGATTCCCTGCACGTCTGTCAGTTAGCCTCCCGAGACGAGAGAGGACGAGTTTGCTTCTTACAGCCTCAACACAGGACATAAACACTCAAATTCACTTATGAATCACTATGGCCCTGCTCTATGTCAGAAACATATTAAAATCTATATATTGTGGTTAATTTTTCATTTATCTAGTTCACAATATAAGCACGAGCATTAGCATCATCCAGCTGTGCAGAAGTGAACAGAAAATTGTCAGACCAAATTCCACTGACACTAAAACAATGATTTTATATGATAATATATGATAGATATCGCTAATAAATCAATGATTGAATTAGATACAGACCATAAATAAGAGAGAATACTTGATTTCATTTTTATACCTTTAACCCCTCAGTTGGTTTAAATTCAGGTATTTGTTACCGTTTAGCTCATGATTAACCAACACCGCGCCCCCAGGAAGAGCACCATGTGAAGTCATATGTTAGAGCTGGAAATAAGTCACATCCGAGTTCACCACATTCCAGTTCCGAGTTGGTACCTAGATGGGAAATCAGCTACAGTTGTTGTTAGCATTGTTAGCTGATATCAGGTAATTAAAAAAACACTATGTCATAATTCGTGCACCAAGGCAACATATCAACATTTATAGACGTTGCACAAAACTATTGCTATGATTCCATATAATGCACAAAAACAAGGCTAAGTTGCTAATAAACGCTATAATATACAGCTTTTACTTATGTTGACGCACAAAGCAGCCACCTTGTATTTTGAGCTCATGTTTCTGAGGTTTTGCATCCAGAGGGTGATCCCTGAGGACATATCCGAACCGGCTACTTTCTGACCTCTGTCATCGAATGAAGCACACCAATAGTGGCCAGACTGTGGAACTACAGCGGCACATGATCCAAAGGGGCATAAAAATACCTCTTCCCGTAAGCTAACGTTGCAGGGTGTGGTTGTGAAATGATGGATACATTTTTCGGAGCCTCAGAACCTTGGTTTGATTGAAGTTAGCCTACAGTGTTGAGGGTAATTTTAGACCTGGGAAGTTTCTCTTTTTTGGCTTCGTAGGAATGAACACCCCCCGCCTCCAATGCTCATCCAGAGGTTTTTCACCCATTTCAGACCAGAGCTCTTTTAGCAAAGATTATGCTTGGATTAGCTTTTGCTGTAGCTAATAATTATGTTCATTATAGATTAATCTCAGTCATGAACAATTGTTTGGTCTAAAATTCTTCACTTCTTGTCAAAAACGACAGAAAAGCAGCAAATCATGACAGCGGAGAAGCTGCAACCATAGCAAAATAACCCGCAAATATCGCTAGTTTGATCGGCTTATCGATTAATCAACCGAACGGCAGGCAGCTCACTTCCCTTCTCTCATGAGAGCAGCCAGTGCGCGGCTGGAGCCGTTTCCTCAAATTCACACAAATTTTATTGTTTCCAGCTGACACCCAAGCAAACTGCAGTGCAGCTCACACCCAAATACATGCACACACGCACTCTTTTTTTATCGTCGGATAGAGGGAAAGACCAGATGGATTCCTGTCAGACAGCTGACGACGCTCCCTGAACACTGTCAGCCCTCCTCCTGCTCCTCCTCCTCCTCCTCGTCTCTGTGTGGATCATCTCCATCTGCTGTGTGTGCTCTGACCTCTGGCCCGGTTCATGACTGCTGGTGATGGTTCATGTTTAAGAAGGTCTAACTATTAATACTACTACTACTAACAAATCACTAATTGTGATTATTTGGTTTTTTTTTTTTTTTTTTTTTTTTTACTGCACTTTTTTGTTTTTCAAGCAAATTTGAATCAAGTTTTTACTATTATTATTATTGTTATGATAAAATCATCAAGTCCTTCATGATTTATTTACAAAGTCAGCTTTACTGTCTCTGACCACACGGATTAGAAATGCAATAGAAAAGAAAAAGATAAAAACTTCCAGGAAGGTAGGAGGAGACAAGAAGAGGAAGC
>KV751317.1:4784910-4813166 GCA_001698575.1 Mola mola | reverse complement strand
TATTATTTATTTTCATATTACTTTCTCATTCCGTGAGTCCATTTTATTCACTTTTAAATTAATTTATAGTATTCCCATATTATGTTCCCTTTACATTTTGACCCCTATTTGTTCCTCCACACTCATTTATGTCCATATTTCTGTGTTGTGATGTAAATTAACCAGCAGGCAAAAAGTACAAAAAAAGTATAAATAATATAAAATTAATAACAAAATAACGCTAAAATAACCTGGGACATTAAATGGATATAAATTATATAAAACATTCTGTCACATTTTTAAAGTATTATTATTATTATTTATGAATATTTTGATTGGATTTTCATTTGTTGTTGTTGTATTTAGACAATCAAAATGAAACAATCTTTTTTCGTTTTTTTTTTTTTAAGGTCACTAAACATAAACAACAATAATCACAATCATGTGTTTATATCTGAGAATCTTCACAATACCTACCTCCTCCTCCTCCTCCTCCCCCGAAGCCCCCGGCTCCTCCTCCTCCTCTCCACGACTCGTAGCGTGGCAGCGGCTTCTGCTTCTTCCTCAGCACCTCCTCTTTGTCTGTGCAGGAGAGAAGGTTAAAGTCCAGAGTGATGCTTCGAACTGGAGGCCCTGACACCCAGGAGGCGGGGCTTACCTTGTACATGCGGGACGTAGGTGAACTGTTTGGGGTCGCTGCAGTCGCCGGCCTTCTTCCTCTTCAGCTGCAGGAAGACGGTGACGGGCCGCTCGATCTCCGCGCTGTGATAGGGCGGCGTCTTGAACACGATTGCGTACTGAGGACGCAGACAACAAGTTTTAAGTTCCACGGCCAAAGAATTAAACCCTTAAAAACTCCCTGTTTTATGAACATTTTATGTGTTTAATTGAAAAGACAAAAAAAAAAATCCCACCATGGCCCAAAGTAGTCTACTATACACTGCTCATGTTCTCTAACACTGGAGTCATTCAGCCACATGTGTTACTTCTTTTGAACACACACTCACACACACACATGTACACACACTCCGTACCTGCTTGTGAACGTCGGTGGGGGAGAAGTCGCCGAATGCCTCCCAGCCTCCCTCCTCCTCTTCCTCATAAAAACGGATCTCGATGTCGTCTGTGAAGCGCAGCACAGAAGCATGATGGGAAAAGGGACCGAGCACATTTCGAGATACTTCCTCGTCTGTCGTTTTCCGGAACGCTCTCCCGCTGCGAGCCGACGTTCATTCTCACCTTTCTGGACTTTGTCGCAGAGCAGGAAGATCTCGTCTCCTCCGAGCACGGACCCGCACGACTTGTCCAGCCGCGAGATTTTCAGGTTGGAGGCGTTGGGCGATTCTGCAGGAGAAACACATTCAAAACTGTTGAGTCTTCGTTAGCATCTAGCTAACTAACTCGCTAGACACCTGATTAATTGAGTAACTCCGTCGCTTTCAGATGTCACCGAGCCAAAAATCACGTAGAAACCATCATGATTTGACAAAAAATCTGGAACTTTCCTAATACAGACCTTATTATTTAATAATTAATAACCAACACTGTGAAAACTCAAGATATTCACAACAAAACAGAAAACGCAGTGAAATGTTTGAACTGAATTTATGGACCTTCAAAGAGTTTGAAGGTTCCTCCTCAGTCACAGGAGGCAGAAATCACAGATTAACCAGCTGTTGTCCCTTTTCGTCCACTCTTAGTTACGTTAGCAACTTTAGGCTGAGTCAACATGACAGGGACAAGCACAAAGACCAGTCCGTGTAAATATGTTTGTAGAATTATTCGACTAAACGCATGGAGAACTTAAAGGAAGTCCCTGCTCGTATACATCTCCCAGCTAAAACTACTGGGGGGATCAGACTGTCACCTCTAGAGGCACACAGTGGTATTACAAGACAGAGCTAGCTGGTTAGCATGCTGACTTTGGTAGATTTCTCTCTGACGTAACATCAACGCTGCTGTTCCTTCATGCACTTATGATGATTTTAACTCATTTTTCAATGTTTTGGTCAAACTATTTATACATTTTACCGACTGAACCTTTAAAATGGCTTACAACCCCTTGTGTTTGCAGCAGCTAGCATCTGATCTCACAGCCGCTCAAACGCTCACTGAGCTGGCTGGTCGGACTCACTGCTGTCGTAGATGGGGTTGGAAACGACGGGCTTCAGCGCTCGGGTGTAACCGCCGTTGCTGTCCTGCAGGTAGGCGGTGAACTTGAGCCGGACGATGTTCAGGTCCATCACCTTCCCCAGCTCCTTGGCCTCCTTCAGGATGCCGTTTTCCTCCGAGTCTGAGGGACACAAGCAGCCCGTTAGCGTCACCACGTTGTTTCATGTTTTTACGTCCAGCAACTTTACTTGTTGTTCTATGTTTAATCCAAGAAACACGTTTCATACAACACGGGCACAAGAGTTTACGAACAAAACTGACCAAAATTTACAATTAAAACCACAAACGTGATAAGAATGTTTCAAAAAGTGTTGGACGTATGGAAAACCATCTGCGCCCGGACAAACGTTTACTAAACAAATCATAAACATGACACAAAGGGAATCTGGTCTCTGCTGGAGGAGGAGCCAGATCAAAACTCGGACTCATGAAATCGATCCGAGACGGAGCGCCTACTGATAGCCGATTGGCCGAAGCTAGTCAGGTGGGCGGGGCTTACCTGTCAGGTGACAGTGAGCTCCTTTCTGCCGCCTCCTCTCTTCTCGCAGCCTCCGGCTCAGGACCTCCATCACGCCTTTCTTGGTCACATGGAGGATTCCCAGGTTACTGAAGCTACAGGAAGTGACATCACCGATCAGCATCTAAACACGTTACAGCCCTAACACACCGGCTTCTCATTTCATTTACACCGTGAAATTATTATTTATAGTTTTTTATTATTATATTATTATAGTTTTTATTGTCCTTGTGATTATCACTATTGTATGTTATCTTTGTTGTTACTTTTATTATTGTGTTAACTTAATATTCGACAAGTTTATTTCCTGAAAGTAATGTGGGTAATAGATATTAATACTACTTGGTAATAAACTTTTGATTGATTTTTGTTTGGATAAGTCAATGGTGGTAATAATAATGATAATAACAATGATAATAATAATTATCTTACATTAACATTTTCATTAAAGTTCAGATCTTTCATAACGAAAAATTAAAATAACGTTAAAACTGCATAAAAATAAAATTAAGATTAAAAAACAAACATGCTGCTCTGAGGTTGTTGTTTTTCTTCCTCGTTACTGTTGATCGCGGGTGAACGTTGGGCGTCTTAATCAATAACTAAATAAACTGATAGTAAAAGACCTGCTTGCCATGTTAACTGTCCTGAGATGACTTTCCTTGTGAATTGATACTAAAGAAATAATACTGAGATACTTAAGATAACATGTAATTGGTTGGATAAAAATGATTTAGCTAAGAAGGACGTGAATTGATTAAATTAATTGATTTGGTAGCTGATTAGACTGACAGTTCTGAAAACAGAGGAACAAAAGTGGCGTCCGGCGTCAGTTTCTCTGCGTTGGTGAGTTTAGGCGGCTACGGATTAAGAATTGACTCGACTCGTCGCTCTCTCTTACTCTGACATTCGTACTTCTGTTTTAAATGTTCGACACCTGCTTCGGCAGCAGTGAAACTCTGGTCTGCGTGATGAGCAGTGAATGTGTGATTGTGCCGGTTGGTGAAATGCAGCCATGTGATTGGATACTGACGAGGCCGTGAGGTCGTTGGGGCCCACGTCGAGCGTGCAGGTGCCGTTCTCGGTACAGTGACGCCCCACCAGGCTGTGGGCGTGAACACGAGGGGGGTCGGAGTGGGTCACCAGCTGGACCTCCACGCGGGCGTTACCGACATAGTTATTGATCTGAGAAAAAGACAGAATATAAGTCAACATGCTGATCGATTAGTTTTGAAACATTCTGAAATTAGTGAGAAAGGACGAAAGGACGACCAACTGCAGACTGTATATAAATTGCTCCCCAAAAGTGAGGCTAAAGCATCCGGATTGGCCCCCTAGTGGCTGGCTGTAGTTCAGGTCCTAAACTCGACCTCTTTCATTATTCTCGGTAGGACTTGGACCAAATTAAAAACTCAAAGTGCTCCCGTTTCTCAAAGTGTTTCCCAAAGATGGTTTCTGTCATTTTAGGCAGTTCCCATCACGCTGATGTTTGATCAACCCATCATTTTTCTGATCAAATAAACTCCTGTGTTCGACATCGTTGGGAATGAAGCAGACGTTGTTGGAACGTTGCTAAAGCGCTGTGTCATCGTTACCCACCTTCACGGTCGGGTAGGTCCTCCTGTTCTTCTCGCTGGAGGCCCCAGGGAGCCCACCGTGGGACGGACCCTCACACTCATAACGGAAGCGAAAGCCCCTCTGAGGACACACACACACACACAAACACCTCATTTCCAGCTTCATTTTAGAAAATGTTTCCATCAGAGGTAAAGAAGAAATATTGGTTGGTTAGATTTGTCCTGTTCCTCAAACAAATGGAAACAAAACTCTTTAGATTCCATTTCCCATCATCCCCTTTTGTTTGTTGCATCCCTGTCATGTGACGACATCTGCAGTCACATGACTTCCTGTTACAGAAACTCCCCAACTTCCTGCCTGCTTGCCAGTGTCTTTTATGACTGTCGGGAAAATTCTGTACTAAAGGAAAAGACTCTGAGCGGAACAGGTGGCAACTATCCAGCTTCATGCTGCTCAGTACAATCCTGCACGAATCTACACATACATAGTTACACTGCTGTACTATTAGTGCTGGATAATACAATATTACTCTACATTGCCTACATTATTGTGCTTTTATTCTGAGAAAAAAATAATGTAATATTGGTTTAGGGTTGGTACACTATCATATATTATCTTAATACAATACTTTTATCAAACATGGTCCTGATCCTCTTCCATAGAGGAGCCTGTTGAGGAGGGTGGGGTCCTTTAAGGAGAACCTACGCCCTATTTCCTGAAGTATTTCAACCTCCACAAAATACATCTTTTTCTGAAAATTACCCCAGTACTGCTATACAGTACAACAGCACAAAGCAAATATTTAGCTGTGTTTTAATTGACCATTTCCATCAGATATCTACTTTCACTCCTCTGGTTTGCTTCATCTTAAGAGTTCAGAATGGTGAACATCGTGGACTTTAATGTTAAAAACGACTTGTTCTCTATCCCAGGTTGACCTTTAAAAAGGTAAATCGTGCTTTTATTAGTCCCAATGCTGCTGCAGCATTGGACGGACCTGATTGCAGCGCTATTGTAGAATCTCTGTGTCCAAAAAGGCTCCAGTTACAGTGTGAGTGAGTATAAACACAAGAGACAGGAAGTGGAACCTCACCTGTTTGGGCTCCTCGATGATTTGGATGTAAGGGCCGTGAGCTGAAAACGCAAACAGACGGAGACGGTTACTCAACCCACCTGAAACTGGATTTCACCGTTTCACCTACACTGGACTTCTTACACCGAGTGACAAAGGTAGATGTTGGTGTTCCCGGTGAGTAAGTCCGAGAAAGTTTAGTTGTGGTTTCAGAAGAAGCCTCTGTTGCAGTGATACCGCAGGCTCAGGTTTGGGCCCTGAGTTATTGACATGATTCTGCCTAAAAGTTTTGATATGTCGCCAACTTTGTTTCCAACTTTAGTCAGACATGAAAAACGACATCATTGTTCTGGTCATCGGAGCGCCCCTGCGGCCCCGGGGATTGACCGAGACCTGAATCAGGGAACTCTGCAGCTGCAGTAATAACATTCCTGTCCGTTTCTCATCAAGACTTCCAGCATCGGGATATGATTCCAGCAAGACTTTCAAAAGCTAGAACCTTGTTTGGAGTAAGTCCAATCAGTTCCCAATCAGTCCCTAATGAGGAGGTTCTCAGGTCGTCAGGAGCTTCTACAATACTCCCATTCTGGTTCCACACTGATGGGACGCTAAGACATTTATCTGGGACCCACACAAGGTTCTGAGAAGATGCAATTCCACGAAATAAACAAGGTTGTGCAGTGTTTACACATGTTCAGAATTCCTCCTGGGAACAGATCCCAGAAGCTTGAACCGAAGGTCAACATGCAGGAGTTGTTCTTGTGTTGTTGTTTCGATGTGATAATGTGGCATTCTGATCAGTTTCTAGCAGTTCTAGCAGACAAGGTTCTGTGTGGATTGAGAGCCGACGATGGCTGTCAGCAGAGTTTAATTTGAGTGTAATTATGGTTTAAATGCTGAGAAACCTGCTCCGGTGGTCCAGAACTGGACCGGGACCAGATCTGGGTCAGCGTACCTGTCTCAGGTATGTAGGGTTCCGTCTTTATGTCCACTGGAGGAATGTAGTCGTACGGGATAAAATTCATCTGCGGCTGATGAAGGAAAAAAAAAAAATTTCAGCATCTGAAACCTTTCAATCGATCAGTTAATCACCATTTATCTACAGTATTGATCCTCCTGGCGTCTGCGGCCCACCGTCCCAGGAGAGCTGGTTTCTGCTATCAGCTGATTGTTCATCAGGGACTTCATTTTATGAATTATTTCATGATCCCTCCCCACAGATACGGAGGATCAAAGCAGCCAAAATCAAAACTAAACAAATAAATAAGTGACTCGATCAATTAATTCATGTGCCATTCTCAAAATAATTAAATGTAATATTAGCATGAAAAAAATTCTAAATTTATATATCTTTTTTAGTTATCTTCTTTATTTGTTTACTTTATTATTTCTGCATTTTTTTTTTTACCATGTTGTCTATTTATTTCTTTTTCTTTTAATTTACATGTTTTTTTTCTCTCTCTGCATTTTGTGTGTCAAATTTTCTCCTTTCGGTTGATCAACATCACAGTACATCAAAATAACCGAAAATGTACAGGGAAAATAATTTTTAAAAAAGTAAATTTTAGGAAGAATACATAAATAATCAAAAAAACATCTAGATAATGATGTTGATGCAAAGAAATTAAATACATAAGGCAATAAACATTTTTATTTTAAATTAATTTGTTATTAATATTGCTTTGGTGCATTTAATGGCAGATGAATTTATGTGGGTAATTTATTTTTCTAAATTTTGGCAGTTTTGACCTTCCGTACAGTCTGACTGCGTTTCTGAAGATTGTAATCTGAAGCTCTTCTGGTTGTCAAATTAAATCTTACATTCTTCACTAAAGCTGTTGTTATAATTACAATTTGATTTTGACACTATTCTGACTAAAGTAACAGAAATAAGATTGGTGTTGTGAGTTGGTGAAAATAAGTTGATTAATTTAAACTGACACTTGTGTCGAACTGGAAATCACAGTTACTGCCGATGTTATTTTCTCTGTTAGTATAAATATTATCATTGATCTGTTAGTCATATGTTTTTTTTCTGTATTTTTTTTTTTGCATTGTCTTTCATGTCTGCTACCATTTTGGCCAAGTCTCTGTTTGCATGATGGGATTTTCCGCTCTGCTATCAGAACTCACACCTTGTGGGTGTCCGTCAGCCTCCGTGAAGCCGTGATAAATCATGAGAAACTGAAAGTTCAGGAAACTCCTGAACAATCTCTTTAATCAATAAGTGAGTTCAGAACACAGGAGACCGTCGGAAAGTCAAAAAACCCACGCTGTGTTTAGCCACTGAAGTCACACATGCAAATCACCAGACTGTTGCAGACTGGAAATTTTTCTTCTGATTTTGGTTGTCAAAGGTTCACCAACTGCGTGACCACGAATCCCAGAAGTTAAAGCAAGATTGTCGCGGACAAAAATTCTGCAAAAATGTATCTGATTGTTGTTCCTGCACGTTCACAGACTTGACTTGCAGTTGCAGAATTTCTCACAGCTTCAGGAGGATCAAAAAAAAAACCCAAGCTTCAATTAAGCTTTATTTATAAGAGTGAGTGACGGACACAGGCAGCAGAAAACACCGCTGCAGACAAGAAAATCAACAAGGCTAAAACAAATAGTTGAACTGATCATCTGATTATGGACTCACGTCATTGTCGTAGACGTTGAGGAACTGGGGTTCAGTCATCCTGCAGCACAAACAAACAAACATAGAACGGTTAGAGGTTTGAGAGCAGGAAGTGTGTGTGTCACCATGCATCATCTGACCTGAGTCATTTTAAATCCCCTCGTCTGTCTGAGGTGTAAAAATTCCAAAACACGACGCAGCAACAAAAACAAAGAGAGTGAAGAAAAAGACTGCTGCGGTTTCGTTTTCACAAGACGGACGAGAGAGGCTTGAAAACAACACTGCTCACTTTCCCCTTTTCTTCTTCTCTGCCTTTTTTTTCTTTAATTCCTCCTCTCTCTCTCTCTCTCTCTCTCTGTGTGTGTTGTTTTACCCCCCTCTCCTCCCCTCCGCCTGATTTCAGTCACTTCCTGGAAGTGGCAGCACAGAGGAAAACCCCCAGAATTCCAGATCAGCGATGGTGGGGCGGGGCAACTGCTGCTGATGATGTCATCTTGCTGTTGCTGATACACTGTGACCAGAAGAGGAGTTCTCTGAAAGGAACCAGGAACCGCGATATCGGTCCTGAAACCCATCACCAGCAGCACCACTACCACCAGTACCAGCAGCACATACACCACCAGTACCAGCACCACCAGTACCACCCGGAGCAGCACATGCACGACCAGCACCAGCACCACCAGTACCAGCAGCACATACACCACCAGCACCAGCACCACCAGTACCAGCAGCACATACACCACCAGCACCAGCACCACCAGTACCACCCGAAGCAGCACATGCACCACCAGCACCAGCACCACCAGTACCAGCAGGAAATACAACACCACCCGGAGCAGCACCAGCACCACCAGTACCAGCAGGAAATACAACACCACCCGGAGCAGCACCAGCACCACTAGTACCAGCAAGAAATACGACACCACCCGGAGCAGCACCAGCACCACCAGTACCAGCAGGAAATACGACACCACCCGGAGCAGCACCAGCACCACCAGTACCAGCAGCACATACACCACCAGTACCACCCGGAGCAGCACCAGTACCACCAGTACCAGCAGAACATACTACACCAACAACAACATCCTCAAACTTTCACCCAGAAACAAAACAAAACCTGTAAAACATTCGTAAAGCAACAGTTTGATATTTACTGAAATTTACTGTTTTGTCTTTCTTACAGAAAACCTCTCACTCTGTTCAGTAAACAGGAAGTTACAGCTATCAGCTAGTTAGCTTAGCATAAAACAAGGGGAAACAGCTAGCCTGGCTCAGTTTGAAGTGGGCAAAAAAAACACAAGGTTTTCTAATTAATAACTGATTAAAAAAACAATAAGAAACTCTAAATAAATAAACAGTATTTTATTGCATGTTATTTTGATTTTAGAGATATTAGTTTTGAACTATATTTATTTACTAGTATCGACCTTTTTAATTGTTAGTTTTAATTGTTGTATATCCAGTGTTCCTGAGTTAATTTAAGCAGGCGAGCCGATTCAAAGTTAACACAAAATGCAAATCCTGCAGAGACAAAATGTCCTTTAAATCTTCAAATAGTGTTTTTGTAAATAAATACAAACAACAATATTTCTCAGCACATTTTCAGTGCAGATTTCAGGATGAATTTAGTGTAACTGGAGGGAGTCACTTGTTCACGTCAGTGATCCGTCACATGGTGATACTGGCATGTAAATCTATGCGTCGTCTGCATACGAGAGGATATTTTCTTGTTTCCGAAATGTGAGCTAATGACAAAATGATAAAGGAACAATGCAAATAAACCCAGATGGGGTTTTTACATGTTTTAAATGTTCCACAACAGCCTGTTTAACTAAGAAACGCTCAAGCACGAATCAAATTCAAATAGCTGTGAATGACACTCTAATGTTAATTTGTCAACCCGTGAAAAGATCTAGTAGGCACGAACCTGAAGTTTCATGTTCAGACCTCCAATCCCTCTTTACCTCCTCTTTGCTCCTCGTTCTGTCTTCTTTAGTGGTTGTTTGGTTTGTCACTTTGACTTCCTGTCTCTCTTCATCTACAAAAAGCCCCTCCCACTGCAGCGTCTGGCTCAAATCTGATCTCATAAGTCTCGTTCTCCCAACTTCAACCTAGTCCGCCGGCCAAGGGGAAGCCCCCGAACACACCCGCAGCCAATCAATTCGCGGCAGGGATGGCCGTCATTAACATAATCGCACATCAAGTACAGCTAGAATGAGGCCAGCGGAGGAGAGAAACCCAGAGGGGAACTTTGGGTCCGGGGTATTTCTTGGTTTCTTTGAAAGAGTTTCACATTACTCTTAACTTGAATGATGACTTGTGTCTTTGCTTGAGTGATTTCGTCAAACTTTAGCAAAACTCAAAGTCGAACCGTTAACACGTTCAAAGTTTGAGATGAGGGGAAAAATGTCTTTAAAATCCCGTTGGATGACTTTCACGAGACGCACACAAATGAAAATCCGAATAAAATCAGAACGAAAATATCACAACACGCACCGTCAATCAATCCCCAACAACACGCCAGAGCGAATTAATACAATCCCTGAATACATTTCAGCCGTTCAAACCAAATGAAAACGACTGCGCGCTTTTGTTTTTCTTTTCTTTTTTAACCAGCTTTGATCCTGTTAGTAAAAACAAAAAAAACTGCATTCAATTAATTCGAAACATCAATAAAAACATACAAAAAAAATACTTATTAGACTGTAAACCAGTTAAACAACTCTGTGATTGGCTACGGATGGGCTAACCACACCCACAACAGTGATGTCACAGTAAAAAAAAAAAAAAAAGATATTGTACTTCCTGTTCACTAGCCTGTTGGATTCTTAAATTATTGTGTTTGTTTTAAAGCGAATGTAAAGTTACGGTGAGAAATGCTGGTTGTAATCAAAACTTAAAGCACCACGGGACCAAAAATATGTGGAAACGCTTCAGGGTTCCAGTGAATCTTGGAACTTCGTCATGTTGAAACAGGACAAACGCAGTGATTCCTTCAGACAGCAGATCATCACTCTCCTCCGCTCACGCACACATTCCGATGGGCAAGAAGAAAAGACATGTACCTGAGGGCTCCGGCCATGACTCAGCAGAAACACTGAGGATGACAGTGAGAAGGTGATGAAGGCCCAGCTCCCTGCAGGAGGAGGTTTATCTCTTCTTCCTCCTTCTGTGATTTTCCTGCAGACGACAAATCAGGAGTTAATCACCAAAGTGTGTGAGTGTGTGTGTGTGTCAGAGGGAATTTCCACTCCTCCTCCTCATTATTTGGGGACAATCATCAATTTCCAGACCAACTGAACAAACCGCAAACTGCTGCAACATTCCAACAGGTCCTCCAGCTTGGTCACTGCAGTTAGCGTAGCTTAGCACAAAAAAATGGAAGTAGGATGAAACAGTTAGCCTAGCTTAGCAAAACACTGGAAATATGATGAAACTGTTAGCCTAGCTTAGCAAAAAGACTGGAAGCGGGATGACATTGTTAGCCTAGCTTAGCGCAAAGACTTAAAGTGACGGGAAACTGTTAAACTGGCTACATGGACCCTCCCACAATGACAATTCTGCTTCTTATATCAAAACCAAACACAGCTAATACGCTCCGTAAACATTTACTGTTTTCAAATAGTAACATGCAATAAAAATAGTCTCAAAACCCAATGACATCTGAAAAGTGTGCAATACAAACACGAAACAACATTTCACTGTTGGACCAATCACAAACAAGATTTGATTTCTCAAACTTTGCTGTTATTCTTTTTAAACCTTTTTGTGTTCTTTAATCTTCGTGACGTTTTTTCAGCTCTTTTGTGTCCTCTGAAACGTTGTCGTGACATTTTCTGAAGCTTTGCAGCATGTTTTGACACTTTGTTGACAGGTTTTCTGAAACTTTGGGTTCCTGCAGGAACATCTCACCCGAAGATAATAATTTTTAGTAAATCTGAGTCAGATGAAGGTTCTCTCACTGTTTTTTTTCTTCTGAAGCTTTCAGCTGCGGCTCCTCCGTCACCTCGATGACCGGCTGGACTCATGAGATGCAGCTGAGAGTTGACAAAGTTCAACAAAAGGCCAGTAAACTGACTCTCAGTGATCGAACATTTAAAACCGTCCAGTTAATTTCCCCTCCGAGCTGCGCATCCACGTCTATCGATCGGCTGATCAACCGTTCAAAAGATCACGACCCCGAAACCAGAAACGCTCAGAAAGAAAACAGGAATAATCCAGTGAACGAGCAGCTGAGGTCGGCAATCATTGCACAGTTTCCTCTCTGTTGCACAACCTGATCAAACTGCAGCAACAAACCGTCGGCGCAGGACTTCAGATTGATCACGACTATCGATTAATAATGGCAACTCAAACACACATAGAGCCTCAGAACATGGCAACAGTGGTCAACTGTTCAAGTGTCACGTTTCAGTTTCGTTATCACATGGAAACACAGATACAGCTGTTTGGTTTAGCCGCCAGCAGCTGTTCGTGTTATTGATCAGTTATCGATCAGCAGCAGATTTGAGTTTTACCTGTCAGCTGCAGCTCCGTCCGACGGTGTGTCTCACCAAAGCGCAACTCTCGACTGAGGAAAAAAACGTCACGACGCGGCAACAAACCGGAGGCAGGTTCCTGTTGGTAGCTTTCAAAATAAAAGACTTTACTGGCGACACCCCTGTCAAATTGGCGTGTTTAGTTTGTTTTGTTAGTCATTCAAAGTCAAGGTTAAAGTTTAGGTATCATGTTTTAACACAGCGATCGTTATCAAACGTGCTGCATGAGTTTATAATGCAATCAAATATAAACAACCAACAAAAAGGAGTAACATCACCAGTAACAATACGACATTAAAGAAAGCGCAAATCACATCCAAGTCGTTGTGCTGTTGTCAGACAACAATCTAGAAACGACACTAGTCAAAGAAGAAATCCGGTGTATATTCGCCTCAAATTTGTTACAATAAAGTAAAGAATAATTCGCTTATGGAGCAGCACTTTTAATTTGAATTCGGTGAACCGGAAACCAAGTGTGCGTAGCCTTCCGCGCGCTTGGAGCTCCTGGGCTGGTGGTGTCACAGCGGTGTGTCCGTCAGGAGCGGAAAGCCCCGCAGCTGGAGGGGAATTCCACCGCCACGTGGCAAATACAGCGCGCTGATTGGTGGACGGAGGAGGAAAGCCCCGCCCACCCGACCAACACTGAGTCCCGCAGGACAAAAACACGTTTCATTAACTTTTATTAGGACGACTGAAACGTACGAAAAATATGATTAAACTGCTGCGGTTTTAGTTTTAATAAACTGAAAAACAAATAAAATGTCTGGACAAAATCGAAGTTGTTGCATTTTTGAATAGAAGTTTTATGAAATGATAAAATGTGAGAGGTCACAAAAACAGGAAAGTCAACATAAAGCATGAAGTGTTAAACATTTTTATTAAGTAAAAAAAACAAAAAACTAACGGATAATTTGAACTTTAGTAAAAAATTATGCTTAAAAATATTCACTAGCTAAGCTAAACACCTACACAATTAATAAAATATTTGCTTTTCTGCACTTTTATATTAAAACTCAGTTTACCCAAAAATACCTGATAAAACCTAAAAAAAATGTATAGATGTGCACATAACTAAATTAAAAAAATACCCATATATCTGTTCTTGATTAAAAGTTGTGCGTAAGAAATTCTTTAAATTTTGGAGATATTTAAATCCTACATAACTCCATAAAAACACCCCCTGAAAACCCAAACATCTGCGTTTTTATACATAAAAAACTTCAGTTGAGGGATCTGTATGTATGGAAGATGATTTGCGCCGCATGTAAAAATAAATAAATATTTAAATAACAAAAATTGGCACTATTGCGTCAGAATTCATCAAAGAACACGAAAACACGCCACCTTTTGCGATGTTACTTTATTTCACTGTAGCATTTGGTTGGAACAAAAAGGCGTATAAACTGTCACAAAGAATCATCGAGCACAGACTGTTCCCAGCATGTAACAGTGATCCCGCCTCCAACTGACAGGTCAGGTGACCGGAGGGTCACAGTCCTGTTGTTTAGTGTCCACGGAGTGTTGAAGCATCAACATTACTGTTATTCTTTTTTAAGGGACAGTTCACCTCAAATCTAAATATTCCTCCTTTGCCTGTAGTTCTGTTTATCAGCAGACAGTTTTGGTATCAGCTGATCGAATCGCTTCAAATAACATTAGAAAAAAACGCAACAGTAACGCAGAAATCATGATCGGGTTACTGAAAATACTCGAGAGCTTGTTGTGAGAGGTTTCATGGAGGACCTGGAGGCTCCTGCGAGCCATGACAGCGCAGGATGCCATCCTCTGCTCAGCTGCACATTAGCTAGCTTAGTTAGATTAGCCTCTCCTCACACGTGTGTATGTGACTGTGAGGCGAACTGTCCCTTTAGCTGCATAGAGCAGCGTTAGCTTACGCTGCAGCCGAGACCTGAGAGGAAAAGAACAGCATAAGTTTTAAACTGCACCCGAGCTAACTAGAGGCTAACCAGGGGCTAAATGTAACAGCTAATAGTTAAAGGATCATTCCCCAGGTTTTTTGGGCTGTTGTGTTTCGCCGCTGCAGTGTTCCGTGGAGCTTCCCATCATTTCACTTACCGAAGGTGATCAACGTAGAAATCAATTATTTCAAAATGAGACACACAAGAAAGTGAGAATGATCCTTTAATGACTGACCACTTTTAAAGCTAACCTCCTGGGGCATGTGTATAAACACAAGGCACATCTGTACAAGCTCTGACTGTGGGGCCAAAACTATGTGGACATCCAGCATTTCATTAAGACACTCTCAAGACAAGGCACTGGATTAACAGACTCAGAAAGGAAGAAAAAAAAAATAAATTAATTGATCATCAAAATTTGATCATCTTTCTTTGGTTTTCAGATTCTGGCAGCACCATTTGTAAACAGGGATATTTCCGTTTTGATCACAGTGAAATGGTTGGTTTTGTGCTGTTGTTGATGAGATGTTGGAAGACAAAATCTAGTAAAAGCAAATAATCTGCAGATCAACTGGACATAACTGATATAAAGTGTAAAAAAAAAAAATAAAATCTGATAATTGAACAAAAGAACCCCAAAGAGATGAGTGGGGGCAAAGTGTCCACATAATTGTGGCCATGTGTTGTAGGCAGCGTGGTGACTCAGAGGAGCGTCCGCTGTCAGCGATTCTTTGGTTTGTGTAGAGGATCAGAAGAACAAAGAGTTTCTTTGGTTTGTTTTCAAGAGAAGAAGAGGAAGGTCAAGAGACGGAGGAATGAACGTCACGGAGAGAGAGATTCATCCCCTCTGCTGCTGCTGCCGCCTCTATGTGAAGATGAGGCCCGCCTCGTTGTAAACCTGGAAGACTTTCTCGATGGCGTTGACGTACGCCGCCGTCCGCAGGTCCAGACCCAGGTTGTACTTCTTGGCCGTTCGCATGATTTGCTGCAGGAGGGGCGGGGAGGATGGCGGAGGAGTTTAATCTCCCGGTCTGGAGCGGCTGAGTAAAACCTACTTATGTGATGTCACACAGTAGCTGGGTTTCCATTATTTTATGCACATTTTGGATTTGTGCATAAAAACATAAATGGAAACACAGATTTTTATTTATTTATTTTATCCATCCTGATTTAAGTTTTTATACTTGAACAAGGTAGAAAAGTTGGCGTATCGATATAAGGTGAATGCGAATAAAGGATGACATTTATACAGATCACGTGACTCAAACATCACCCAACTCGGCCGTTTTGGTCTGCAGGAGAGAAGAACATATCTGTAGTTTCCATTGTGCTGTTTTTGTTGAGGTTTCCTGTCATCTTCCTCTACAGATGTACTCTTTATTTGCTTCATAGAGAAACTCTGCCACCTGCTGGCTGTCTCAATGAACTAACTCCTAATATTCACATACCTCAGTGGATGGAAATGCACATACACGCGTATTTTCTCTTTTCGAATTTCGGAAAATTTGGTTAAAATTTGCGGTATATTTCAATGGAAACCCAGATATTTACACAACATCTTAGTGTGTGTGTGTGTGTTGTTACCCTGGCCGAGCGCTCCATGGTGAAGGCCAGTCCTGAGTGCACGATGTCCTTCTCAGAGGCTCCCTGAAAGCACCAGACATGTTTATGACACCACCAAGGAAGAACATGACAGAGCATGCTACTAGTACTGGAGTAGTTGCATTAGCATTAACAGTGGCAGTAGTAGTAGTATTAGCAGTAACAGTGGTATTAGTAGCAGTAGTATTAGCAGTAACAGCGGTAGCAGTAGTATTAGCAGTAACAGCGGTAGCAGCAGTAGTAGTAACAGTGGTAACAGCAGTAGTATTAGCAGTAACAGTGGCAGCAGTAGTAGTACTAGCAGTAACAGTGGCAGCAGTAGTAGTACTAGCAGTAACAGTGGCAGCAGTAGTAGTACTAGCAGTAACAGTGGCAGCAGTAGTAGTACTAGCAGTAACAGTGGCAGCAGTAGTAGTACTAGCAGTAACAGTGGCAGCAGTAGTAGTACTAGCAGTAACAGTGGCAGCAGTAGTAGTACTAGCAGTAACAGTGGCAGCAGTAGTAGTACTAGCAGTAACAGTGGCAGCAGTAGTAGTACTAGCAGTAACAGTGGCAGCAGTAGTAGTACTAGCAGTAACAGTGGCAGCAGTAGTAGTACTAGCAGTAACAGTGGCAGCAGTAGTAGTACTAGCAGTAACAGTGGCAGCAGTAGTAGTACTAGCAGTAACAGTGGCAGCAGTAGTAGTACTAGCAGTAACAGTGGCAGCAGTAGTAGTACTAGCAGTAACAGTGGCAGCAGTAGTAGTACTAGCAGTAACAGTGGCAGCAGTAGTAGTACTAGCAGTAACAGTGGCAGCAGTAGTAGTACTAGCAGTAACAGTGGCAGCAGTAGTAGTACTAGCAGTAACAGTGGCAGCAGTAGTAGTACTAGCAGTAACAGTGGCAGCAGTAGTAGTACTAGCAGTAACAGTGGCAGCAGTAGTAGTACTAGCAGTAACAGTGGCAGCAGTAGTAGTACTAGCAGTAACAGTGGCAGCAGTAGTAGTACTAGCAGTAACAGTGGCAGCAGTAGTAGTACTAGCAGTAACAGTGGCAGCAGTAGTAGTACTAGCAGTAACAGTGGCAGCAGTAGTAGTACTAGCAGTAACAGTGGCAGCAGTAGTAGTACTAGCAGTAACAGTGGCAGCAGTAGTAGTACTAGCAGTAACAGTGGCAGCAGTAGTAGTACTAGCAGTAACAGTGGCAGCAGTAGTAGTACTAGCAGTAACAGTGGCAGCAGTAGTAGTACTAGCAGTAACAGTGGCAGCAGTAGTAGTACTAGCAGTAACAGTGGCAGCAGTAGTAGTACTAGCAGTAACAGTGGCAGCAGTAGTAGTACTAGCAGTAACAGTGGCAGCAGTAGTAGTACTAGCAGTAACAGTGGCAGCAGTAGTAGTACTAGCAGTAACAGTGGCAGCAGTAGTAGTACTAGCAGTAACAGTGGCAGCAGTAGTAGTACTAGCAGTAACAGTGGCAGCAGTAGTAGTACTAGCAGTAACAGTGGCAGCAGTAGTAGTACTAGCAGTAACAGTGGCAGCAGTAGTAGTACTAGCAGTAACAGTGGCAGCAGTAGTAGTACTAGCAGTAACAGTGGCAGCAGTAGTAGTACTAGCAGTAACAGTGGCAGCAGTAGTAGTACTAGCAGTAACAGTGGCAGCAGTAGTAGTACTAGCAGTAACAGTGGCAGCAGTAGTAGTACTAGCAGTAACAGTGGCAGCAGTAGTAGTACTAGCAGTAACAGTGGCAGCAGTAGTAGTACTAGCAGTAACAGTGGCAGCAGTAGTAGTACTAGCAGTAACAGTGGCAGCAGTAGTAGTACTAGCAGTAACAGTGGCAGCAGTAGTAGTACTAGCAGTAACAGTGGCAGCAGTAGTAGTACTAGCAGTAACAGTGGCAGCAGTAGTAGTACTAGCAGTAACAGTGGCAGCAGTAGTAGTACTAGCAGTAACAGTGGCAGCAGTAGTAGTACTAGCAGTAACAGTGGCAGCAGTAGTAGTACTAGCAGTAACAGTGGCAGCAGTAGTAGTACTAGCAGTAACAGTGGCAGCAGTAGTAGTACTAGCAGTAACAGTGGCAGCAGTAGTAGTACTAGCAGTAACAGTGGCAGCAGTAGTAGTACTAGCAGTAACAGTGGCAGCAGTAGTAGTACTAGCAGTAACAGTGGCAGCAGTAGTAGTACTAGCAGTAACAGTGGCAGCAGTAGTAGTACTAGCAGTAACAGTGGCAGCAGTAGTAGTACTAGCAGTAACAGTGGCAGCAGTAGTAGTACTAGCAGTAACAGTGGCAGCAGTAGTAGTACTAGCAGTAACAGTGGCAGCAGTAGTAGTACTAGCAGTAACAGTGGCAGCAGTAGTAGTACTAGCAGTAACAGTGGCAGCAGTAGTAGTACTAGCAGTAACAGTGGCAGCAGTAGTAGTACTAGCAGTAACAGTGGCAGCAGTAGTAGTACTAGCAGTAACAGTGGCAGCAGTAGTAGTACTAGCAGTAACAGTGGCAGCAGTAGTAGTACTAGCAGTAACAGTGGCAGCAGTAGTAGTACTAGCAGTAACAGTGGCAGCAGTAGTAGTACTAGCAGTAACAGTGGCAGCAGTAGTAGTACTAGCAGTAACAGTGGCAGCAGTAGTAGTACTAGCAGTAACAGTGGCAGCAGTAGTAGTACTAGCAGTAACAGTGGCAGCAGTAGTAGTACTAGCAGTAACAGTGGCAGCAGTAGTAGTACTAGCAGTAACAGTGGCAGCAGTAGTAGTACTAGCAGTAACAGTGGCAGCAGTAGTAGTAGTAGCAGTACATGTGTGTGTACTCACAGAGATCCTGGCCTGGAACTCAGAAGTAGGGACGATGGGAATGGCGCCTCCGTGTTTCCCAAACTTCCTCTCTAAACTTTCCTGGACTGACACTGAAGAGAGAGAGACGACGATGATGATGATGATGATGATGATGATCCGTGGGGATCATAACCTCCCAGGATCCTGCGGTTACTGTCATTGCCGTGGAAACTACAGCCTGTGTATTACAGTGATGTGAGTGGAGCTCTTACTGAGCAGGTGGTAGTTCGAGTCTCGCTCATATTTGAAGGTGAGTCGGCCGTAGCTGACGTGATTCAGGTTCTTCAGCCACTCGAAGTAGGAAACAGTCACGCCGCCGGCGTTTAGGTACATGTCCTGAAACGAGGAGAGAGGCATGAAGTTAGAACACCAACAAAGTTCCTCTGAGATTTTAGTGTTTCATCCACTGACCGGGATCACCAGGGTGTTCCTCTCCAGGAAGATGCGGTCGGCTTCGGGCGTCGTCGGACCGTTCGCTCCCTCTGCGATGATCTGAGGAGAACACAGGTTAAGTTCACTGCGGCATGATGGGAAAACAGCAATGAAAAGCAGAGGCAGAGGTTACTTTGGCCTTGATCTTGTGAGCGTTGCTCTTGGTCAGCTGTTTCTCGCTGGCGGCGGGAATCAGGATGTCGCAGTCGGCCTCCAGGATGCTTCCTTCGTACGGCGTCGAGTTGGGGAAGCCCACGATGGTCCCGTTGGCCTGGAGACAGAAAAGAAACGCGGCTTAGAGTGAAAAAACAATGAAATACACACAAAACTGTATTAACATTGGTCTTCCTGCAGGTGGAGTCGTTTTTATTACAGTATTAATAACTTTAGTCCTGTTTATCGAGCCATCACCAGTACTCACCAGTTTGTAGTCCTCCAGCTCTTTGGGATCGATGCCATTAGGGTTCCAGATGTTTCCATCCATTTCTCCGACTCCGACGCACTTCGCCCCGAAACGGTGAAGGTAACGCATCGAGTGGAGACCCACGTTACCAAAACCCTGTAAGACACAACAGAGGGCACGTTAAACTTGTCCTCTAGCGCCACCATGCGGTTCATGTTTGTCTAAGGCCAACGACCAACACCGATCTATAACTGGGGAAAAGAGCCTCTGATTGGTTTTCAGACTCAAAGGTACTGGAGGATTGCTAATGGACAGTTAACAACCATGATGAAAACCAAATTGGAGCTTGAATCCATCCAGATTTCCGTATTTTTGTTGTTTTTTTTTAAAGAATTATTTATGATGAATCAACTTTTCAGGCTGATTTTCCCACGTACAAACCGACGTTTGCCGATACACATTTCATTTTTCTGCAGCAATAGCAAACTGTGAGCTGCCTGTTTTATTCCACTGACGATTTTAGACAAAACAAAAGTCTTCTCCTGCTCTCCAGGTGATGGAGATGATGGTGCGTACCTGGATGACGAAGGTCTTGTCCTGGAAGCCGGGACACATCCCCAGCTGGCTCATGTAGGCCGCCTCGTTGATGAAGTTCTCGATACCGTGGAAAACTCCTCGGCCTGTGGCGGAGATCCGACCGTGGATTCCTCCCTGACTGATGGGTTTCCCCGTGACGCAGGCATGAGCGTTGATGTCCTGAAGAAAAACAAAAAGACAGAATGTTAAGGCCTCCTTTGGAAAATGAAACAAGTTTAATGAATCGACAATTTACAGGATTTAATTAATCAATACATCCATTTTTCAACAAGAACAGCAGAAACACTTTTTTTCAGTTTCCCAGAATCAAATATGATCTGATTTCCAGATTTCGTGTTTTGGACAGTTAGTCAGATAAAACAAGATATCTGAAGATGTGGACGTTTGACACCGACATGTTATAACTGGCAATTTACTCAAGTCTGACTAACAATTACTGTCTTTATCGCATATACCAATCAATCAAATACAATGTCAGACAATAGTGAAACAGGTCATCTCTCACTTTGTACCAGCAAAGACGAAAGCTGAGGTATTACAGTCCAAAAAAGCTGACGGCAAGAGTCGTAAACATGGCGACCCCGATGGAAAACATCACGAGTTCAAGAAAAGATGTGCAGGAGAAATCATACAGATTGCTTTGATTAAGCAATGGCTGATGTGATTCACACGGATCAAAGTTTAATGGGCATTATCTCCTTTTCTTTCATAAGGATGATCAGGTTTATCCCATCTTAGACATAAGAGAATTAGTGAAGCCACTTTCCTTGGAGTATAGTGTATTCAGGGTCATTTCCCAGTTAGAAATGTTCTCAAACATCAAATGCTACTTGATCACAGCCAAAGACCTTAGACAAGCTTCAGTTTGTAGGGTTTCCCCACAGACAAACCCAGTGACTAACATACAGGTCACAAAAACAAAGTATCCCAACCATCCAAAAGACCAGAACAAGCCAAAGCCCAGCTCCGCAAATTCAGAGAGGAGGGGCTTTACCTTAGAAACCGGTCCCAGAGTTAGGAGGGTGACGGTGTCAGTCTGCCGACAGCCAACGACAAACGAGAAAAGACAGATGCTGAAGAGAAACCAAAGTCAACCCACGTGCAAAACTAATCTGCTGCATCGTCATGAAGGGGTTCAAAGTAAAACGCCTTCGGTATAAGAGCCAAACCGTGTAAGCAAAGGTTGCATAGGTTTTTCTGGCTTTGCTGCTCCAGTCAGCTTTTCAAAATGGCTCGATTTTGTGTGATCAGGTGTAGGTGGAGGGTCTAGCGTCATCATGCGTGTTAGAAGAAGAAGGATACACGGTGAGCTCAACGCCACAGGTTGCTTACTTTAGCACCAAGCCTTGATCCTCTCTGTTTGTCCTGTTAAAGTTACTGCAATAAACTGTAAATACAAATCAACACTTCCCATTTCAAAATAAAGGCCCTCCAGTGTTTCAGTGAACATCAAAAAAGAAAGATTTGAGATGTGTTCTTTAGCTGCGTAACAGATGCAATTCCATTTTTGACCACAATGTGGGTTGCAAAGGCAGAGTGGCGCTGTCCTTGTTTTGGCTCAGAGTGGCAGACGAAAAAGCACATTTTTCATTAATATGAAATGCCTCGCTTGTTCAATTTACACCAAATGCACACAAAACACATCCTCGGGTCATCAGCAACACACCCACTATGTTTGCAGTCAATCCAATGAACGGTTCTGGTGCTATGCAAGGAACAGACGGACAGACATCCAGACAGAGATTCTTTGGTCACCACATTACAGGTGTGTTGTGGGGACGGACTTCCCACAATGTTGTGGGGACTTCTTTACTTTAGGTACAGCCCTACATAGTTGAACCTTTCTGGTTAGAATGGAAAACAGCTGTAAGAATATTCAAATTATTCACATTTTGCCACGTTGTTTTGCTGACGAAATGCTGAGAGAGCTTGTGACACTTGGGAAAGTCAACACTGGTATACATCTCCAAGCTGAAACTACACAAGGCTATCAGACTCTGACCTCTAGAGGTACGAAGAGGTATTTCGAAACAGGGCTGGCAGGGGCTAGCAGGTTAGCATGCTAATGTCAAGAGATATCTCTTTGACTATGTCAACACTGAAGTTTCCTCACACTCTGAAGAAGATGTTTGCTTATCACCTTACGGGCAGCACTGTTAATGTCTTCGTCTTTGTTTTGTGATGAGTAACTCCTCAGCAATTCTCACAGCACCCATATCGTCCATGACTGTAAACGCAGATCAACGGTCAGAGCTGAGACTCACATAATGTCCCATGGTGGTGGCGAAGGTGTCAGCAATCCAGGACATCTCCCTCTCCCCGGTGCTCATGTCTGGAGCAGGAACGTCAATGCCGGGCCCTGCAGAACCACATCAGAAACAACATTACTGACGCCGCTAACTTGCTTAAGTTCAGGTTTCTCTAAAGTCGAGACGTTGCTTTGAGACGCAGCCGAGCTCTCAGAGGTTTTAATATAGTGTTCCCTCAGGTTTTCTCAAACCATGTGAGTGGTCATCGCTCACCAATGAATCCTTTCTTGGCGAGCTCGATGGTGAACCTCCTGGTGATCTTCTCCAGCTCGTTGTCCTAAAAACGCAAACACAAAAACTCATGTCAATTAGCTTTCCTCAAGAAATCAAACTACAAATTGTGGACTGAATTAATCCTTTAAAATCTGTTTAGATTTCAAGATTTACATGTATTGTGTACTAAAGGTGGGAAACCTTTAAAATCACTGAAATATTGTTATTGTTTCAGTTTTCGTCCAAACACATCAGTCACATGACAACAGAGACGGTACCCTTAACACTTCTTTTGTGTGCTTATTGTCACTTCCTGTCACTTTCTGGTTGTTATGAACACCAAATCTATGGAGGACGCAAACTGACAAAATAAAAAAATACAGACATGAATAAAAGAATTTATACATTTTTCATTAAAATGTATGTAATATTTTATAATTTGGTTTATTTATATTTAAATAGAATATTGGTTTTGGTGAATTTATTGGCATATTAGTTAATTTATTATGTAATTTAGTACCACGCCCAAAACGACTTGATGGATTTCAACGAATGGGCCAAAAACCCATAAAACTTTGGTGCTAATCTGTATTAAGAGGTGAATCCGGGAACTATTTGTCAGGGGCCTGCTGAGCCTTCGCGGAGGTCTACTGAGTACTATTCTTTATTTTATTTAGTTTTCATTTTACCAATGGTGGTGCTCCATACAAACACTGTGTTGGGCGTTTGGTAAATGCTGAATTTGAATTAAGTTAAATAACAAATTAAACCAAAGACAAAAACACATTTCTAATGTGTTACATGATTATACTGATCAGAGACATAACCTACGCCGATTTTCAGGGATTCCATAATATCCCTGAAAATCAGGTTTATTATGGAATCAGCACCGACGCCACCACAGATCACAAAAACAAACAAAAAACAAACAAAAAAAGAAAATTGGATATTCAATTTCACACCTGTGTAACTCTATCTACAGTAAACAAAATGCCAGTTGATATACTTTCATTGTGACACCCTGACACGTCGGCTGCTATTGTCGTGTGTGCATCGTATTTTCAGGGATACATCCTTGAGGTGACCAGTTATTCAATATCACTTTAAGAAACAATGAGAAGAATGAGATGTTTTAGACAGTCTGACATGAACAGTGTGTGTTCACACTGAATCCGATTCCTTCCTGTCAGCAGGCCTCAGACAGCTTCATGTGTGGCGTGATCAATATGTTTGGCAGCAGAGGAAATCCGAGAGAGCAAAGGTGAAGAAAACCTGACAGAGAGAGAGAGAGAGAGAGAGAGAGAGAGAGACAGACAGACAATCCTGGTGCCTCTCTGCCAGCTGATGGCTCAGCATTTCCCGTTTGCTGTAAATCTCTGAGCGCCAGGCTGTGTGTATGTGTGTGTGAGTGTGTATGCATGCGCGCATGCAGTTATTGTTACCAGTTCGTCCACTCGCTTCAACTCTAAATATATCTCTATAAACTCTAAACTCTAAACATCTGTGAATCATTTATGCAGTCAACAACACTGTGAATCTTAATTTGTCCAAAGTGATGTCATCAAACTGCGACACGATGCTGAGCGCTGGATCACGCTGGATTAATGCGGGTGTAATGACAGTGACGGCCTTTGGGAGGAGCTGATGTTTCCAGAGCGGCGCTGTGATTCAGGAAACGGAGGAAAAGCGGTGAAGTGGCGGCGCGGTGCCAGCTGCTCTGGCGGCACACACAGATGAATCATTCAGTGGTGCTCAGAATGTGGGCTTTATACTTACTGAGTATTTCTTCGGGTTGATCTTCACTCCGGCTTTGGCTCCACCAAACGGCACATCTGGAACACATCAGCTCATTACGAAGGCTGAACAAGATGGCAGACAAAAACAGAGCAGTGGCTCTAACCATCTCTCAATCTGAGCCTTCAACGTTCCGATTAGGACGAGGGTATGAGGATCGTCTGAGAAACAGGCTGTGGTGGAATAAACTGTCTGGGCTAATGGGATGTAAGTTTGTGGTTGGAGTCTGCCAGAGGGATTAGGGAGTGGCTGGGAGACAATTTTCAAACTGCACAGTTCCACAAAGCGTTTTTCAGTTCAGGGCCCCCCGAGGAACCTTATGTAACTCTTAAAGTCACACTAGTATAAAAAATATATTGATGTCCGTAAAAGGGTTAAAAAGGCATTATTATTATTAGATTTAAGTTTATATATTGGAATACTATTATTTTTTTTCCAGCTAGTCCCAATCATTTTCAGCCAATAATATCACGATATTCACCAATCAATCAATCTACAAAAGAATAAACGAGTTTAGCATTTCCTGCCACAGGGGCTTCACTGATTACTGTATAAAGCGCATTTACACACTTATTTTGATCAAACTGGATCCTATTTTATGGGGAGAATGATCACCAATCTGTGTGTTCAAACTCAACTAATGAAAACAACACAAATTTAGCAGCTGGAGGAGCGACAGGCCAAGCTCTTCAAAGAGTTACGACAGGTCGATGACAGAGCTCCTGTCTCAACATTACTGACTGCAGGATCAAAGAAGAGCTCAGTTCACTGCTGTTTTGTTGTCTCCAAGCCAACATTAAGCTAATACGCCTCGGAGCAGACGTTCAATCAAAAAGCAAGGCTTTAAATATGTCTGTATGGCGCGTACTCACCAACGACGGCACATTTGTACGTCATCAGCGAGGCGAGAGCTTTTACCTCATCCACGGATACGTCCATACTGTACCGGATCCCTGAAAGGCACAAACAGGGAGCGTCACACCAAGCACACCTCGCACCATCATCATCATCATCATCATCACATTTCAGTCACATTTAGGTTGAAAAGCTCAAATCAGGACGGAAATACACAAAATTCAGTGTGTTTCATTTCGAGAATAAATCCAGACTGACAAACATCTGGATGTCTGCTCTTACTGGATCTAACGTCTCTTCTCTATTTCAGCTCAATATGCTTTCAACGTACATCTAAAGTCAGTTCAGTGTATTTGTTTTTTTTTTTTAAAACTGTTTTCTAAATCATAAGTTATAAATTTGAATTAAAAAAACATTTTTTTGCCCTAATTTGTTACATGCTCATTGAGCAACAAGTGTGCTCACAATTCAACTTGTGAGAAATGGAAGCAAAAATAAGTGTTGCATTTATATTTTGATTATAAACAGAATCAATAATCGATCACATTGCTAATGCTAACAATGATAGTCGTGTTCACAGCAGCACGTATTAAACAGCAGATGGCACCGATGTATATATTTTTCACACCACCACACGGTAACTTGCCACTTCTAGTCATTTCAAAAAGGGCAGAATGGGGGAACGTAGGACCAGGAAGTAGTTGCCAAATGTCAAAACAACTTTCTAAAAGGGCGGGGCAGAGAGTTGCTTCTATAGAGTCTCATGCTTGATTCCCAGAACTTACAAACACCAACTTCATTTTTTTTAATAAGCCTTATTTTTAATTTTTTTTTTTTTTACATTTAGAAAGGGGAGAAAATGTGCATTGTTTTGTAGTTTCTAAAGTTTATAACCTCCCTACCTAACAAGGGAAAAGGACTCTTTCATTTACAATTAGTCTTAAATGTAATCTAGTAAAAGAAAAAACTCATTAAAAAAACATGCAACCAGTATTGTGAAACGTATTGCATCTTGTACTGAAACATTAACCATGCATGATCATTTTCTACTGTATGGTTACACTCTTCTATTTACCAACAAGTGCTCCTGAGCCCAAGTATTACTCATATCTCTCACCTTTCCACTTATCCAGAGCACGATACTATGCCCCATTACCATATGAGCTCCTGCGGCTCATTTTTCAGTTATGACGCCTGCCTAACTGAACCTGAAACCGGTCGAGCTGTGTTCCACACTTGAAAAGAACTAATACAGGGAGGTTCCACATATTTATTTAGGTTGGGATGGTGTGTGTGGATGTGTGAGGTGTGAACACTCCCTCACTCCCTCAGCCATGTCATTTTTAAAGTGCTGTGGTGCGAAAAGGGAGTTGTGCAAACTTGCCTCGCCCAGCAGTGAAATCTGTTTGTGCAGTTTTGAGAACAGGGAAATGTTCCTGCAGGTGACGCAGAACCCACTCCACAGATTTCTCTGTTAAACACCTGGACATGTTAACAGAAATTTGCTGCATGGAAACACACACACACACACACACACACACACACCCACACACACACACACACACACACACACACCCACACACACACACACACACACACACACACCCACACACACACACACACACACACACACACGCCTGCTGCAGGGACACAAAATGGCTGCAGCTCAGAGGATGGAAAAATGGAACAACTGGGACTTTTGTTTGCGGAGAAACGTGTTTTCAAAGAGAAGTTTAGGGTTGATGAGGTGGCAGTGAATCAGCCTGGGTGTGGTGATCAAACACTGACTCTATTATAGGCACAATACAAATAGATTGATTCAAACAGGACCCTCAACCGGCTTTAACTTTACCACATATTCCTATTTTCATATTTCATTTTAGCTAATGGATGACCTCCCTCTGAACGCCATCCTCACCATCCTGCTACTGATGTCTTCTGGAGAAACATTCTGAGCAGTGACGTCAAGTTTTTGGTTTCTCAGCTGTCAATCATGATGTTATAAAGCCTCCATAACTAAATGATACCAAACCGATGAGAAAATGAACACTTGGATATACATCAGAGTGACAAGAACTACGTGAAATTACAGAAACCACCTATAGCAAAAATTGATTTAATGTGAATATTGAGTTTGGCTCGTGTCCCATCTGCTGATATGGTAGAGGGGCTTGTGAGCTGTACTGCAGTCAGCCAGCAGAAGGCCATCCAGATGGCCTGATAACAATGCTAACATGCTTATGCTTACCAGGTACAATGTTAGTCATCTAATTTAGGATATTAGCATTAGCTAAATGACAGTAAACAGGAAATTTAATGCACATTAACCTGAACATCTGAAGGAACATTTTTCTCTTATCCAGGACATTCGGTTGAGCACATAGCATTTTTACTTGTATTGGAGTATAATTTTAGCTTCCTGAAATAATGTACTGTGTAAGTCGCAGCTAAACAGGCACATTGTGTTATTACTGAGCAACATGATGTTACTCATCACACCGACAAACACGCCTACTGAACTCATTAAACAGAACAGAGGGAGGTTGCTCCAAGGCTGTTTTTACTGACACGCTACAAAGAATCTAGCAATCTTATCTCTTCTTACAAACTATCAGTGTTATGTTATCAAAGAAATGCTATTTTACAAAAGGCATTTAAGATAATTAAGATGCCTTTGAGCGGCCAAAGCGGACTGATAAAATCCACAGCCATAGAGTATTTTCCACCAGACTTCAGTACAGGCTGAAATCATTCCCAAAACAGATGCCCCACTTTGTTGTTCGAGGACATCACTTGAGCCATGTTTGGGTTTTAACGGTTTACGTCTTCAGTTGGATGCTGGGAACAAC
>KV751317.1:4750068-4784833 GCA_001698575.1 Mola mola | reverse complement strand
ATAAAAATCTTGCATTAATAATATAGTTATAAAAGAAAGAAAATATCTAAGAAAAACCTGACAAACCAAAACAAAAAACAACAAAAAAAAAATAGTCAACTGGGTCGGAATGCGACTCCAAATGTCAACACCAGCATGGGATGTAGAGCACATGGGTCCTGGTGCCAGCCTGGACACGGTCCAGTTCAGTGCCTCAGGAACAGGACACAGATGTGAGGGGTACACAGACTGAGGAAACCGGGTGAGGAGGAGTCTCGTTAAATGGCGCTACCTGAACAAGACGAGTTCTGTGATCAGAGCAGACCTGCGTCTCCACTCTGTTCAGAGCGCTGACGCATACAGAGAGTCAACGCTTGTTCTCCTGTAAACTACTTCATTGACACAGCAGGGCTCTGCCTGCTGTTGCCATGGTGTCTTCCATGTTGTCTTCCTGTCAGATCAACTGAGAGATCACAAGAAAGCAGTGTAAAACAGTGTCCCTTCACTTGATCATCCATCAGTGACAGGAAGCAGAAAGATTAGTTTTATGCAGTATCTTTACAGTTATGTCCTGTGCTGTAACCTTGTACAGTCTTGACGCGCAAATTGCTCTATTCCAAGTCTATACAGGAGTAATTAAAAAAACAACAACGTGGATTTTGTGAAGATTTAGACTCTTAAAGATGATGGAATAGGGCTTTAGTTGAAAAATGCTGAATTTCTCCTAATACATATAGCTCATAACCCCCGCTTTATGTTTGCAGATGGGACATGAGTCTAAATATTCTTTCCCAAAGATGGTTTCTGTCATTTTATGTAGCCCACATCATGCTGGTACAGGTTCAAATGTGCATTTTTCTCATCCTTTTGGTTTTGATTGGCAGCTCATAACTGCTTGTGATTGGTCGACTGGGTGCAAGGTGGGGGGGGGGACTTGATACCCCAGCTCCACACCCAAATGACTCCAAATTTTATAATTATCAAAAAAATGTCATGCCTAATTTTTCTGTCCAGTCAGAGGAAGGAGACAAGTCGGCCATCTTTATTTTGGTCAACAGCATGTCCTAGCAGGTGACCTGTTCTCCATCAGCCTAAACGACAACCTCACATCCTGCATCAGTAAGTGAGCAGGACTGAAAATGGCGCTCTCTTCCCTCTTCGACCTCATCTGCAGGACAACCACCGCTGGTGTTATCTCAAGATCATCTGTTCCAAATCTATCAGAATACTAACAGGCAGTCAGGACCGTCAACACAACATGCAACTAAAGCACGTTTAAAGAGTTTTCCTAGTGTGTTTCCACGTTTCTGTTCTATCACTCGACTGTTAACATCCTGTGTACTGATGTGAGACCAAACAAAGCTGGGGGATCACCATAGAGACACCAATTAAAACACACACACACACACACACACACACGGACCAGACTGCCAACATTCCGATTATGGGAGGAAACCACAACCTTCAAATTAGCCAAACAATGCTCACCTGACCCTGCACTCAGGAACATAACCACACACTCACACATTCTGAAGTGAATTCTCTGACAACAGTGAAATTACAGTCGATGACATGAAACTGAACGACTTTAACTGACCTAACAGTACTCTGTATCAACATCCTGATGCAGTGAGCCGTTAATAAACACAGAAGAAGAATCGGCGATGGTGGCAGCTTGCTGCTGTCACACTCATGATGTCAGATGGTTGCAGGTGGAAGGAAACGAGAGCGCCAATGTGAAAATCTGTTCCCACTGTCATGCCAGCCAAACTGATCAATCGATTTGCGTTTCCAGTCATGTTCACAAATTGCTGTTTGATTAGGATTTTTTTGCTTTTTGTGGATTAAAACATCGTCCAATTATAGGTCGTCTCTTCCGTTATTTTTACCTCTCACACGCTCCAATGAAAAAGTTAAATCTTATTGATTGATAGTGACAGTTGATGACTTTAATACAATTTAAGGAAATGGTGCTGAGCCCGCAGTATTGGTGTAAACATTGACCTAAATAAACATGGACAATGCATTGCTACTCTCTCACACTCTACAAAAATGAATTCAAAATATTCAGGACACAAGCGCTGCAGCCAGAGTCTGCACAGTAATGCCAATTTCACCCTGTTTCATAGCATCAAATAACTAATTAAAACCAAAATGATGAGGAAAATGAACACTTGAACATACATCAGTGTGATAGGAACCAGCTAAAATGACAGAAACCATCTTTGTTAGTTTGCTAACATGGAGCTATTCTGCAGTCAGCCACCAGGAGGCCATCCAGATGTTTTGACTTCTCATTTGTGAAGCTCTCGTGTCGGCCATGTTTTTCTTAATACAGTTTATCGTTTAAATCACATATAGGAACCTTAAACTCATGCTAGCAGAACTTCAGCAACCATCAACGAACTTATTGACATGTGACTGAGCTACAGAAACCTGCGTGAAATGAAACACAGAGGCATCGAAAGCGAAGACTTTCACAGCCATTTCTAACTTTGGACACATTTTCCACAATATTTATGCCTTTATGTGACAATCATAAGCTAGCTAGAGTCAGCACAATGGAAACTTTTGGCTTTAACATTCAAAATGAAGCACGCGAGATAAAAGTTTGGGACTGAAACTGCAGGAGTGAAATATTTTACTTCATTCACAGCCAAAGTTTTCATCAATTGAGTCATTTAATTATTTTTTGGTGATTCATTCAAGGGGCCAATTACTAAGTCACGCTCCCCGACTTCCTGTCTGAGTATTCACACTGATGAAAATTAAACAGCGGTTCAATGACTGAAATCATTACTGATTAATGGTAAAATCAGCTAATCATTGAATCAAACAGCTGGCCGCTGAGCCCAAATGTGTCCGTGTTGGTATAAAATCCCTTAATGTGATCAAAAGTTCAACTCAGTTCATATAAAAGTATAGCAGTTATTGCATTGTTAGACTTTTTATTGCTTTGTCAAACTGCTAAATAAGGAAGAAGGAAGACATGAACCGTTATTCCCATCACTGAACAGAGATTATTTCAGATTTACAGCGATCTTTTGCCAGTTAGTGTCAGTGAAGTTCACTCCTCAAAGACCCACTCAGCGTCATGTGGGTGGGATTGGGGGTATTTCAGGTGCACAGAGGACACACAGAGTCCGTGAAAATTCTGTTCTGTGTAGAACTGCTACAATTAATTAATGGACAACTGTTTCGATAATCGAACAACCCTTTCAGTCTTTTATGGAATAATAACGCCACATGTAACAGACGACAAGTTCCAGCTCCTTAAATATCAGGATTTTCTTTCTCATTTCTGACAGTAAATAACAAGACTTTGGGATTTTAACTGTTGGTTGGAGTAATGAAGCAAAACGAAGACACCGTTGGTAATTACAATAAGTGATTATGAAAATAATTGTGAGTTAGTTACAGTAGAACTTGGAGGAATCGGGACATTGAAAGAGTCCGTCAGCAGCGTTCCTTAAATTTGAAATGAATTATTGACGTACAAGTGCCACAGCGATGCACTGAAGTATATTCTTAGTTCTTAACTTTGACAATTACTTACTAATTACTGATAATCATTGACAGATTAGTCTGTAAATGTCCAACAATCGTGAAACAAATGTCAGTAGACCTGCAAATTTTACTCTCAGCAACAATGCCAGTGTAATAATTGTGATGGTGTCAACATGCTGCTTCATGTCAGTTCAGTCTGTGGTTGTTAGTTGCCTCAGGATTGACCTAAAATGACTCCATCCCATAAAAAATCCCTTTAAAAATTCCTGCATCCAGCTGATGACCCAGGTCGCCACAAAAATCTTATCAGTTGTTCCTGAAGCCATTTCCTGACTCTTCTTAAACTTTGGCTGTAAACTTTTTATATGTCATAAAAGACATTAAAGACATCAAAGAAGAAAGGTAGCAGCCGCACTGTCAGCTGACAGAATCAGGGGAAAGGAAGGAAGGATATTAAAACAAAAAAAAAAATGAAACAAGTCTTTAACTTTTTGAATCATCCTTTTAACAAAGAAACAAATAAATAAATGCTGGCAAAAACATCACCCTTTTTGGCAGAGGTGAAAAGGTTGTTTTTTTTTACAGTTTCTCAGATCTGAAAGTGACAAAAAAGTGTAAGTCCCCTTCCCTCACTGATTTTACTAAGATAACCAGTGAATCCTGAAAGTGAAAGAGCTGCAACCTGCAGGTTTTTGTAATTTTGAATGAAAAAAATGGCTGAAAATTTAATTATGAATGGGTCATTATTAATGAGAAAGGAGAAAACGTAAAAGAACTGTTTGAACCACCATTCAGTTGACTGTAAAGTGACTTATTCTCCTTTTAATAGTTTTTTTTTTTTTAAACTCTCTTTTAACCCTTTGAGTGTCTGAATATTTATTAAACAGTATTATTAAGAGTTGCGTGGAGGCTGTTTTTGACTCGGACAGTGTGCTGGTGGTCTCACCTCCCTTGCAGGGCGTCCGGTGCTGGCTGTGCTGAGCTCGGTAGCCCTCGATTACCTCCCACTCGCCGCTGTCTCTCTTGATGGGGAAGCTGACGCTCAGGACGTGGTTGCACGGCTTGATGATCTTCAGGATCCCGCGGACCCGCTTCGTCTTCTGCTCGGGACTCTCTCGGGTCTTCAGGCTCTCCACCAACTTGTCCTCCACGATCGCGGCCCCACGGTCGAAGAAGCCCTCCACCATGGTGAAGAAGTTGGGGTCGTCGTCCCGGTCCACGGCCTGGCTGTAGCCGCGGTAGCGCAACAGGGAAGCAGACGCCGGGAGAGCCGCGTCGGCGGCGGCGGCGGAGCAGCCTGAGCCCAGGACGCTGCCCGCTCCCCGGGTGAGTAACTCTCCGAAACACCGATACATGTTGAGGTTTTACTGACGTTTTTCGTCCCAGGGGGCCTTTTTTTGAGCCGCGGCAGATTTGGAGAGGGTCGGGGCCAAGTGAATTAACGCAGCTGGGAGACGAGAAGTGGCACCGCCGCGGCGACTCCGCCTCCATGTACCCGCTTCCTGTTCACCGCTGCGTGCACGTGCAGCGGCGCGTTCCTCGGGTAAACTCGGGAGCCCGTTGAATTCACGGAAACTTCAAAACCGTCCACGAACGCGTCCGTACGCGACACAGAGACAGGCGTGGAACGACACGGAGAAGCGGGTACAGCGTAACACACGTAATTCTTAACTTACTTGACATATTTTCACATTTTCACGATAGCTTTTTAAGCTAGCATCAAGCTATCTGCAGTTGGAACTTCCGGTTGTAACATTCACAATAAAAGCACCGCTTTAGGTTTGAAATGTATTACTTTATTACTGATAAACTATTCAAACTATTGTTATCCTCTCGCTGTGGTGACTCCTAGAAGAAGGGAGGTAAAGCCGAAAGAGGAAGAATAAGTTATCCTTTTTTATTATCACGGTCATTATTATTATTATTATTATTATTATACTGCTGCTTCTTTTTTTTTTCACTGATTGAAACCATTCTATTAATTAATGTTCAGCTTTTTCTGGGATTTATTAGTGCAAAAACTGCAACACTTATAAATCAGTAAGGTTCTGTGAATTTCTTCAATGTCTTATTTTTTTGTGTACTTTAAAACATAAAAGAAATCAAAGAAGTCAACTATTTGTAGCTCGTGATTTTTTTGTCTTTTCATTTCCCATATATGCAATTCAGTGAATGCTGCTTTCAGCTGTTTTTTTCCAGTAGGCAGCATCCTCATGAATGTTTGCCAGAAAATGCATTTTTTTACTTGTTTATTTTTGACCCAAATTGTTAATCAATTCAACTATTTAGTTATTTAAAAGTGTAATTATGTATTTTGCCAATTGTTTACAATTATGAAGGATCTTGATGCTGATGTTATCTTGTGTTCAGGCCCTTTCATTGAGCCTCCTTCACAAACAGGTGCATATGCACAAATCTGTGTTTAAACTGTTAAAACATTCAACACACAAATCTTCAGTAATACATTTTGACCTGAATATGTTCATTAAAGACCTTCCTCACACCATGTGTATGCATAAAGACACCCAATGTTAACTGAAGTGCACAGCAATTTAAAACCATATTAATAATTATTTAAAATTGCTTTCATAAACAGCAATATTTGAAACCACTAATTTACTGATGTATTGATCAAATGTATTAAATGACCATGTGATTGACGCCCTTTCATAATCAATTGTGTCAACAATACCAAGTCAGTGTTTTGGGTTTCGTGAATTCATTTATTGGCCTTTAATGAAATAAATTCCCTTTCAAGTGAAATTATCCGCTTCTCCGTTTCAAATTCTCTCTTCACTTTACCACATTCTTCATCATTCACCAAAATATGTCCTTATATAGTGAGAAGGGGGTGTGGTAGAATGCTAATTGCAGATAGCAGGTATGCACCTGTTGATTTTTTACTCACTAATATAGACAAGGTGCAAAGAAAAAAATTGTCCGTCACACATGTGCCATGAATCTGATTGATTATTTTACGTAAGCACTTTTTTTGTGTACACATGAAGAACATTTTAGAAGAAGAACATCAGATGATTGAAACCAGAAGTGAAGCCTGAGTTAAAAAACACAACACCTTCTCTGAAGTGTGTGAAGTCATTTTCTCTGTTAGTGTTTGGTTAAATGCTGTTATTTCAATAGCAGGTACAGAACTGACATTTTGTGTAAATGTGGGATTGTCACAAACGTTTCACCCTAAAAATGCAAAACAAATGAAAAAATAAATGACAAATGGCACTTGCACTTGTAATTAAATGTTTGTAACTTCATCTCTCGTGCAAGTTCTCATCCCTGCCATCAGTAATTAATCTAAAAATGCATTAGAAATTGTCTTCTTCTTTTTCACTCATATACTATGATTAAGTACACATTTGTGGCAATGTAACTTTTTTGCTGCTCTCTGGTGTTTTTGAAAGACAAATAAATTTGTTAAGTAAATTTATTCTAATTTTTTTTCTTTTGTAAACATCAGAACATTTTGCGTCGTTGTTTCCAATGTTCCGTCATGCCTGTAGCATTGACCAAACACCATACTGATGTAATTTAAAAAAAACAAAAACAAAACATGTCTTTTGTGAAGTTTTAGACCACCATAAAATAGTAAATAACGCATAGGTTAAAAAATATTGGAATTGTTCTTTAAGTCTCCTTGGGTATTTCTGCTCTTTGGATACTGTGTGACCTCAGGATTGGATTTTTAACTATGAGTTGCAGCATCTGCAGCCACTCACTGATGATATTTTACAAGGTTGGAGGTCACCAGGCACTGACTGAACCCCCCACACATTTCGTGCATACACACACACCGAATCATCACACCTGCTTGCAGACATCGCAGGCAACTTGTCTTCAAATCCACTTCCTGTTTGTGGTCTCAGTGCATTTGTGTATTTGTGTAAAAATGTTTTTAAAAATCCGTAATTTTGTCTTGATTTCAGTGCTTCTCTTTAGGTCACATGACAAATCATTATCATCACCACATGCATCTTGCTAAACTGACTCTTAAGTATTTCTACACAGGTACTTCTACTTGAGTAAAACAGTTGAGTGTAGTACTCACCTGCTCAGGTGGTACAAACTCTCAGGGTTGACAGGTGTGACCAACTGAGGACTCAGCAGTCTAATCACATCTGGGGAGATTCTGTGTTTTCAGATGATTCTTCAAACATTCCTATTGTTTTCCCCCATTAATCAGCTGGTTTAAATCAAAAAGGGCTGCTGCCGCCCCCTGCAGGCCGCAACGGGCATTACAGCCCCAGCATTCCGATGATGACAGAAGACTCACCAGTTTCAATAAATCATGTCTCCAAAGGCAGGTGGACTTCTCCCATGTATCTTGCAAGTGGTCACAGGTGGTGCTGAGCAAGAAAACGTGAATTAAAAGGTCTTGGACTTTCGGGTGCATGACAATGACGGTTTTTTACACATTCAAAGTGACGTTCCGGCCAGAAAACTAGAGGGTACTATCAGGACTGATCTGGATCCAGCTGTCGACAGTGTTTTTTCCTCACCATCACCTCCTCCAGCATCCTGCCGTCTGATTGGTTAGCAGCAGTTAGGTCTGCTCATTACTTCCAGCTGTCCGTGTCCGTGCTCTTCGTCCAGTTTCTGCAGAGTCATGCTTACAAATTCAGATCAAAACGTGAAACTGATCCAAATATTATATTTATGATTTTTAACCATTTAGCAGATGCTTCTGAAACAAGATCACAAATTTGCTTATTGACTTATTTTCACATTCACAGTTTTTAATGAAAAATGTCACAAATAAAGGTTATTTCGGTTACAGTGAAAGTTACAGCACATTTATTTGACTTCTTGCTGAAAGTTCTAGTAAAACATGAGATTTAATGTGTTGATCAGTGAGTCTTAGAGCTGCTGGATGGCGGATTTTGTTGAAGCTGGGAGTTTGGGCCCGAATGCAGACCACGGCGGCAGAGAGGAATACGGCTCAGTGTTTATTTGTGGCAGGCAAAACTCAGGTTCAGTGGTTTCCAGAAAAGTCGAAAACACTATGAAGCAAACAGAATTCAAAAGAATAGTAGGAACTCACCAAGACAAACAGGAACCATGGTGCCAAAGGAACACACCAGGAGGGTGGAGGACGATGCAGACAACAGGACAAAACAGGCTCTTTCTGATCTAACGTGTTGTTTTCATCTCTGCAGCAGGCACCATGTGCGACCGTTCAAGGATCCATGTCTTTCTGGGGGCTCCTCCTCCCTCCTCTAGCCCAGCCGCGGTGTCTGGAGCTGGGAAAGCAGATGGGAAGCGGCCCCCTGCCGACTGGAGACAGGTGGAGCTCTCCTGGCAGGAGGGGCATCTGCATCCTGCCGTAGGTGAGGCATTCAGAAACCCAGCAGGATTTTCTTTTTTTTTATATATCTAAAATGCTTGTAATTGTAAATAGTGGACTGTTTATTTTGCAGAAACACTCAACAGTAGTTAATAATTTTTCTTTTCTGATATTGTGAGATTTCAGTAGTTTTCATTTTTTATTGTACTTACCTTATTTTTTTTGCTATAAGTCCACATTCAGACAAGGATTAAGTGGAGATAAAAGAAATAAAGCCAAAAAGTTAAATGTCCTGTATGAAGGCGTGAAAAAAAAATCATAGTTCCTTTTTTTTTTTTTCAGAAACAAGATTCTTATCAGAGGATGAAGGAACCAGCAGGGAGAACGCAGAACCTGATCGATCTGCACTGACTTTACAAAACCAGGATGATGAAGCAAACACTGATCAAGAGGAACCAAAAGCTTATTGGGACATAAAGGGGTCAGGCTCAGATAACCAGAGACCTGCAGAGAGATTCCTGGGCAGAGATCCTGAAGAGGACGAGTCCTGTTCAGCTTCTGTTCACGACTATCTGGACATCTGTTTCCCTGAAGCTCAACCAGATAAACTAGAACACCCTCAGTCTGCGGTCCCCCGTCTGTCTGACCAGACTCAGTACCTCAGCACTTGGACTCTAAGTCAGGCTCTACTCCTGAGGGGCAGAGGTAGTATCCACTCAGCAACTAGCCCTGAAAAAGCTCCGCCTCCTCAAACTTCTCCCAAAGATGCCAAAACGCCACCATCCGTCTCCTCCGGCACCCCGGAGCTCTTCAGCCCTGTCACGCCGTCATTGGGTGCCTCTGCGGAGCTCTTCAGCCAACCCTGCCCGACCCCGAGGGTAGAGGAAGGGGGTGTAGTCATTGAGGCCATCACAGACGGGGTCCTTTGCTCCCAGGAGGCCACAACTGCCCAACCCTCCCCTTCAAAAGCCCCAGATTTCAAGAAAGCCAGAATCTCAGATAATATTGCGACTGAAGCTTCGGTGCTGCTGTCGAACAGCACTTCCACAACAGACACCAACACGACTGGGCTCCGAAGTCCCACCACACTTCTGGCCCGCTGCGACAGACGGGGGGCGCAGTACTCAGTTCTGGTAGCAGTGGTTCACCCGTGTCACCTGAAGGAGGTCAAGGTGAGTGGAGATGTTATGATCGATTACGATGATGTCTTTTATATTTGGTTAACTGGGAATTGCTTTATACTGCTCTCTGGTTGTTCCAAAGTAAAGTATAGATTTGGGCTGGCAACCAATCACCATCCTGAAGGGAGCACAAATGTCTTCATGATTGTTGGTCTGAGGAGCATGAATGCTTACAGTTTTTCATTTAATGTGACCTCTACTTTCTGCATTCAGTGCTGGACGTAAAATGTTTGATGTGTTGAAGGTGAAGTCTGGGCTGGCGGCGGGAACCTTCGTTCCTCTGGCATCCATCGTGGTGACAGACCAATCGGCTATGGAAATGAAAGTGGTGCTATGGCGGCGTGCAGCGTTCTGGGCGTTGACAGTCTGCCCCGGAGAAATTCTGCTCATTACAGGTACAATAGGACACATTGATTGGATTGATTGGACAGTGAGATGAAAAGCTGAGTGTCGTCGGCATAACGTCTGAAGTGATGTCACCAGTGACGGGATGGCTTGACATGTCAGACGCCTTGATTGTTATAGTTGTTGATGTCGTTGTGTCCCTGATCAGGACTGCGGCTGAATGACAACAGGTGGAAAGGAGAGACGGTGCTGCAATCAACCTTCAGCAGCAAACTGCTCAACTTGGGACAGATCAGTGCCTCCTCATCACCACCAGGTACTAAACTCCACCTGTGGCCAATCAGGAATCTCAGCTGTTTTCACTCAACTGCTTCACTCCCATTCTCTCCCTCTCCAGTTCCTTGGCATGTTAACGCTCGCTCGCTCAGCTATCTGTGCGACTTTCTTCGGCAGCGCCGCCCCCTACTGGTGTCTCTGAACGTTCGCCCACCTCAGGACCTGAATCGCCTACCATATGCCACCCTCAGGTCACTAAGGGTCAACACGCTGGTTCACGCCCTCCTGCGTGTCAAACACACACACCTCAGCACAGGTGAGTAACAGGTGATATGAAGGTCTCTGGTACAACCAACGAGATGCTGAGCTTAAATACAAAAACTGAATTCCAACACTTCTGTTTTTGCTCCCAGTTTTTTTTTTTAGTTGAATTAAGATATTTAACAGTTTTTGTTGAATGTTGTTCAGAAGCAGTAAACTAACTGGACAAGAGCACAGATATGTTCTGGGTAGCCCAATTCTTCTAATGTATTGTAATTAAAATGTCATCAGTGTAATTACAGTGTCATCAGCATAGAAATCTACTTTTGCAATCAATCATTTTTTTAAAGCTGCTACATTTAGTTGATATGACAGAGATTTAGGCCCACAGCGAAGATGTTTTTTTTAGATTTTGATAATAAAGTCAGATATCTACATTTAAATTTGTAAATCTACGAAAAAAAGTAAAAAATTTGTAAGTGTACAAGATTTTATGTGAACAGGCAGGTGATTGGACATCTTCCAAAAAGAGGCGATTTGCTCTTAGTCCGTGTAGTTCTTTCTTCAGAATAAACACAGTTTCTTTTCAACGTCCTGATACTGATGATAATTTGGTGCTGATGTGCCAAAAGATTAAGAATTTCCCTTTATGTGAAATGTCTTCTATATACAATACAACTTCACAAAGTTCTCCACCAGCCTCATAAGGGTGCAGGGAATTGCTCTTCTGTATCTGTTCTCTAAAGAAACGGACTAAAATTACAACATTTTTTTCATACTATTTTGACTTTTTTTGTGTAAAATTCTGACTTTATTCTTGTAAAACTGACTTCATTCTCATAATCTTTACTCATAACATTCTGACTTTTTTCTTGTAAATTTATAGCTATTTTGACAATATTTTGAGTTTATTCTTGCAAATTTAGGGCTTTATTCCCTAAGTCTCACTGTGGCCCTAATAATCAGTTGTAAGTTTATTATTCAAGTAGTCAAATGAAAGAAAATTTGCTAGTTCAGCTTCTTGAATGTGAGGCTTTGCTACACTTTCTTTGTAATTTTAAGAAATTGAAGAGTCTTTGAATTTTGGACAGTTGGTTGGACAAAAGAACCAATTTGAAGAATTTGGGGTCTGGGAAATTAGGTATACTTTTTTGACATTGTATAGACCAAATGATTAATCGAAATAATCAATATGTAAATAGATTAATAAGATATTGCAAATTTGAGGGCAGAGTCGTGTAATTTGATCTTGTGTGTGTTTTTAGATCTGTAAAAGTGTAACAGAATCTTTAGTGAATGCTGTAAAGCCACTGATATATGAACAAATCTCCCCACACAGATCACAAATCTTACAAGGCAAAAGTGTTTCAAAAGTTACATTTAGAACAACAGCCACTCAAGAGACCTGTTGTTACTGATGATTTGCCTGTATTTTTAGCTCCTGAAACAAAATATTTAGACTTTTCAGCTGTGAATATCTATTTACATGTGTTTATATAGTTACAGATTTGTCTACATATTTAGGCATCTCTGTACACTTGTTAATATAAGTGCACACTAGTAGATATTTTTACACATTTGGAAATTTGATAACACATTTGCAGATTGCTGTGCATATTCACACATTTCAGTACCAATTTATAGATTTTATCAAACCTTTACATATCTGATTTTACACACACACAAATAATATCCCCATAGATTATATTTATTAAAATACAGACCCGTGGTGGTCTCAGGGTGGATCTCTGTGGAACACCACAGTACAATTTTATGTGATGATGTTGTGTTTTTGAAGATGAGATGTATAAGACTCTGATTGAAGTGGATGGTTGTTAGCGTGGCGGAGTGAGGCGGAGTCTCACTTTTTTTAAGCCATCGTGACTGTGGAGCAGCCGGAGAGTCAGCAGGGGGCATTAGTGCTGTGGGGAGCAGCTGTGGACTGGCTGCCTCGCTTCACTAAAAACACAGGTACAGACACACACATGCATTAACCGGAAGTATCTGTGACTCTACGGTTTTAAACACAAACTTTTTTTTTTGTTCTTGCAGATGCAGTCTGGGACTTTCACATCCTCCTGGTGAGGGAATGTTTGACCGCTGAACTCCCTGAGCTGCACTCAACCCCCTGGAGCTCTGTTCAACCCCTGGACCCTGCCAGCCGCCGGGCAAAAGACTTCCTCAAACTGCAAACCATTCAGACAAGAAGCAGCAGCACTTTAGAGCTGGACCTCGACACACTGCTGTCCCAGAAATACAGCGGTGAGTCTGACAGCATCTTTACTAATGGATTAACTTGATATAATATAATTTGTACACCTTGTTCTCAGGAGGACTACGGTAGATTTCAATTTTTGAGGCAATTTATTTGAGTATTGAGTGTCATTTAGTATATCTCCACCACAATTCAACGATGAATATTGTATTTTTTAACTGCCACTAGATTACATTTGTTGGATAACTTTAATAATCAAATATGAGTACATTTTCCACCACTGCTAGTTTGGTGAAAAATAGTAAAGGACCTAAACCAGAACCCTGAGGAACCCCACAAGCAAATGAAAAAAACCCATTAAAAAATGGTTATAGGCACTGAGGCACATCACAGGTAAATTAAGGCTGCACATGTGATGTAAATGTCACATAAGTGGCTTCTAAGAGGACCTTTCTGTTTTTTTGTCTCTGCTCTAGGGGAGGTGGAGCTCAGAGTCCAGGTCACAGCCTTCCACTTCAAGGAATCGTTGTCTTCACACAACTCAACACAGCCGGTGTTGGACAGCTGCACACCGCTGGATAGCATCGTGGAGGTGCTGTGCGGTGACATCACCTACACCGGCTGCGGTCGCTGCTCGGCCGAGCTCGACACTGACGCCAACGGCATCTACGTCCAGTGTTACCCCTGTCTGCCCCACACCACCGTACGCCGCTACTACAGGTATTGGTTTATTTCTATGTGGAATCAACATATTAACTATATTTTATATTTAAAATGACGATAAGAATAAATAAAATTGTATAAAAATGGAGATCATTATTACGTTGACATCGTCAGAAATTGTCTTTTTGTAGAGTGAAAGATGAAATATCGTCATGTTTCTTGTATTCAGGACAGATTTTCATTCAGACTTGTTCTGTTTTTAATTGCTGAATTAAAAAGACATGACATAGGAGTGACAGCAGCATCCAATCGTTTGATCTGATCTTTGCTGGTGGGGGGAACCTACATACTGAATCTGTGTGTGTGTGTGTGTGTTTCAGGTCAGGTGTGCTGACGGTGAGTGGGCAGGGCAGCAGTCAGGTGTGTGTTCAGGTTCCTCCTGTCCCACTGCAGAAGATCCTCGAGGCTCCGCCTGATAAACTACAAAGGAGCTCAGGTCTGTCAGTCACAGCCGAGAAGAACAGCAGAACAGTTCAGAACCTTCACTTCAGTAGCAGCACTGATACCACACAGTACAAACACCCTGTCCTTTGCTAAAAAAGTTACTTCAGTAAAAGTATAAAGTTTTGGCAGAATTCAAGGGGAAAAATGTCTCTGTTACCCTGTTTCAGCCAGTTCAAGTCTGATGTGATGAAATGTGTTTCTAAATGCGACTTCTGATTTATTTTTAAAGGCACGAAAAGCCCCAAAACAATGCATGGATTTTAATAATCCTATCAGCCAAGGTCAAAAGATACGTCTGATGGGTTAGAGCAGATAGTTTATACTTTATTAATCCTTAATTCTGAGATAATAGAGTCAGAATTCAGCGTTTTAAGCTCGGAGAATAGAATTTGAGACAAGAATCCCCGAAAAAAAGATAACAGAGAAGAATTCCAGGAAAACAGCCAAAGGCGATATTCTTAATTTCCAAAAAAAAAACAAAAAAACCCTCTTCTGAGGAATTCTGAGGAAACAAGTGACACTTTCCGAAGAAATAGTCGAAATCCTGAGAAAAATGTCGGAATTCTCAAAGTCTGGAATTGTGTGTTTGAAATCTGAATTCTGGAAAAAAAAATTTTAAACATAATTTTCAAGACAAGCCAGAATTGCAAGAAAAATCTGAATTCCGAGAGTCAAATGTAAAATCGGTTCATTTAACTCTCTGATTTTCTTCTGTAGGTAGTGGTGGCACCAGATTAAAATATTTTTTGTAATTTTGAAAGGTGGTTAGTTTATTTCTAAATGTGAATAACAAACCAAAAAAAAAAAGTTGTATGGGAGACCACCCTGCACTGGTGAGGAGGCGTGGCCTCAGATTTATTACATTTGGACTCAGGCAGGCAGTAATGCTGAGCTGAATGCACAGATTAAATTCTGTCAACTGAGGATCTAAAGTCTCGAGACGACAGAGACATTTCAACACAAAGCACCTGCGATGTGTTGGGAGGCTAAATGAAAATTTTTTACAGGAAATGGAGGAACTTCCTGCTCGACAGGAAGTTGTTTCACTATTAACAACTCTAGGTAGCGTTGTGATAGCTGCTCATGTAGCCCGTAGGAAAACCACCTCTGTGACTGCCAGGGAGTTGATCTTTCACTTTCAACTATCTGTTGTGTTCTTCCTCATTAATTTGTGAAGGATGTTGTTAGAACTTTCCTAGAAGGTTGAAAAGCTTTGAGAGTTTGTGTTTGTAGCATTTATAATTTCTTTTTCACCTGTGTCCGACTCGCAGCTCCAGGTTCAGATGTGAAACACATCCAGGTGGCAGCAGAGAGGATCAGGACCGTCCTCTCCCTCCCGAGAAAAACTTTCATCCTCACCATCCGCAGCCACTTCCTGTGCGACGAAAACAGCGTCCCCCTCCGTCAGGACTTCACCCTGCTCGACCTTCAGTTAAGTGAGCTACAGTTCAGCTAACCGACATGTGGACCTGATCCTGGCTTCAATGCGGACTGCTCATGCCTCTCGTGGGATGTGTGGATCTTCTCTGCAGGTTCTGGATCAGGGACAGTTCAGGTCCTTTTCAATGGAGCTCAGTCAACCACCATTCTATAAGCCCCGCCCCTGAACACAGCCAATCATAATTAAGCATTTCTCCATATGTCCAAGTGGTGCAGCAACACTCTGCAGTGGAGTTCGGAGGGTTGTATTCTTCTTTGATTTACATGTTGGTGTTAAAAAGTCAGGAAAGAGCTTCTTTGACCAAATGATGAAACTTAGGTTGGTTTAATTGGCCAGTTGTCCCAGTAACTTTATGTTTAAGACACACACCAGAGAGAGATGGGTTAGCTTCACTGACTGGCTAAAGATAAAATTAATATTTTCCTCAGCAGGCAAAATACTTAAAATGTTTGAAAGTGACAACAAAAGTAAAGGTACTTTAAATTTGTGCAGTATTACTGTACTGCACAAACTACGTACTAGTCAATCTCAAAAAATCTGAATATTAAGATTTTTCATCACATATTTAAGAAAATGAATTTTTAATATTTTCTAGACTCGTGACACATAAACTAAAATATTTCAAACATTTTACTGTTTTGTTTTTCATAATTATGGCCTACAGCTTAAAGTATAAAAAGAAACACATCTCAAAATATTAGAATATTTCACTGTGACTGTATAAGCCATAATCATCAAAATTAAAGTAATTTTGGCTAATATTTCATTTGTAATGAATATAGGTATACAAAGGTTTACCTTACTGATAATGTTCTTTTTTGAGATGCAAAAATACTTTGTTGTTTGGGCAGCTGCCAAATATTTATTCTAGACTTGGATTCCAGTATTTCATAAATCACGCTTTGTTTAGGTGAGGTGCTCATGTGATCCTGAACCACGATCAAAGAACGCCTACTCACCCGAGCTCCTCGAGGCTTCCTTTGTTTGTTATACAGACCAATCCAAGGCTGTCCTAACACCACCCCACAGTGGGATTTCTGATAGAAAACGAGCAGTTAAAAGAGAAAAGACACAGTGACACAGCAGCAACAGAACCGTGTGCAACAAGCAGCGCTTGTAAACAGTGAATAACACTGTAATAAGAATCACTTAGTGTGATGATCTCTTCCTCAGGTCAGACGCTCAGTGGATCCTGGACCTCGAATTATCTCTCTCTACAATCTGTAAACATTTCCAGTTGTTCCTCATGTTTCAGTTACAGCTGGTAACCGCTGCTAGAGGCATTTAAATCGTCTGGTTGTGGGATGTTGGGATGTTTATACACATGGAAAGGCACAACAGAGCCATATTTAATAGGCTGTGTCAAAGGGGCTCATGATTCCATGCTTTGTCTCAGCTAATTCAATATTCCCGGACTCCAAATGACCTTAATTTTAACTCACAATTCCCTTCTTATACACTGATTAAATCAACAAGTGAATTCTTTGTTTCCTGGTAAAACGCATCGGTTTGTTTGTGTGATTGTGGAAGTAGGAAGTGAGATCTAAACAAAAACTGTCACTCAAGACACACTTTAATATCAACAGTCATTGTGTCACAGCATTACTGTGACCAAAATCATATCACATGATCAATACAGCATTTGCGCAATATTAAATCACTCAGCTTTAAGTGAAGTTTGGTATGAAATCATTAAAAACAGCACAGTTAAAAAAATACATCCAAATTATTTGTTGACCTAATTAAATCACTAAAAAGACTGATGACTGATGACATCCAAATGCACTTTGACATTTTACATGTTACCTCAAAAGTCCATAAAGTAATCTGACGTGCTGAAAAAATAATAAAATCTTGTTTTTGTCATGAGGAAAACATAAAAGAAATGGTTCTATGGATTGAATGGCTCATCATCGCTGTCTGTGTGGTTTTTTAAATCTTTTTTTTGGGTGCATCCTGTGAGAAAATGAGGATGGACTTAAATTCTTTTGAGATAAATCAGGATGTGGTTTCTGTCAGTTCATTCTCCTCTGGATGTTTCTTCGGCCACAACCATCAGATCGCTCAACAGATCTGAAACGAAACACAAGACAATGTCCAGATGAAGTAAAAAATGTCTTTTAATGAGGGCGGAGTTTCCTGATAAACAGATGTTGCCAAAATAACCGCTAACTGATCCTAACTGTAGCGGGCTCAAGAGCCAAACTGGCACCAAACACAGCTTCTGAGATGGACTGAGGCCAGTTTGATGACAGCGAGGGCAGATAATGTGACTCATCGTAGCTGCTGTCTGACAGTTACTGCTAGCTCCGTTAGCCATTCCACTAATGTTAGCAGTTTCATTTGTTTACTCAGCAACGGGGAGCCAGAAGCCCACTCTGACAAGAACTATACCTTAGTACTGTTTCCCCCGTGGTCAGACTGGTCTCTGCCTCTGTGTTCCTACTTCATAAAGCTACTTCTTGTTTTTGTATGGACATTAACACACATACAGTATCTGATATGGAACATTAACACCGAAGATCCGGATTCATTAAAGGAGCCGTCACAAATCACTGGTACTTGACATCATGATGACAACTGGTGTCACAGATATCCGTTTTTTTCTGACCAACTATCCAACTCAAATATTTCCGTTTTCAGAAATATCTGTCACACTGGGCATTTTCATTTGGTTTGGTTCACTTTCACACTGCACTTAGTCAAACGGACCAAAAACCTCTGAATCGTGTCACACGATTACAATGGCTGCCCGTCTATTGGACAGAACTGGGAGAGGAACTCCGTCCAAGCGTATCGTTTTCGTTGATGTTGAACTGAAAGTGAAAGTGACAGTCATCACTGATCGCTACACATCTGACCCCCAGATATTCTTTCACTCGATGTTATTTTCTAATGTGTGATGTTTGTTTTGCCTCTTTTTACCCACAATAAACATTTGCTCTCACACCCCAAACGTACCTCACCAGGGTTAACTTGGAATCGAAGCGAGACCCCTGATTTCAGGCGGGACAGAGTTTGGAATGAGCGTTCACAGACGTAACAGAAACTAAAACAGCTGCTGATTTCTAGTCAGTTGTTCAGACGTATAATCTGTTGGCTAAATTAATGCATGACAAAACTCTGGATCTCTAAAGAGGGAAACTAAGTGAATTAAAGAACGGTATTTCCCGGTCAGATGTAGTACAGTAGAAGTAGAAAGCACCATGGAGAGGTTGCCAGGGTAACATTAATATGTGTTGTGTTAAGGTGTTGTTGTTCCTCGGTACGTACCTCCATCACTGACCCCAACACTTTGACCTTTATCGTCTCCACCTCCTCCTGCGGTATCTCCCTCCTGTCCGCCAGCACTCACTCCCTCCTGTTCGCTGAAGAGACCTTGGAATCCAGATTTCTTCTCTCTGTCATCGTCCTTGTCTTTGTTAAAAATGTTTGACAAAAAACTGCCCTCGTCCTCATCTTTCTTCTTGCCTCCAAATGACAACACGCCTCCCTCGTCTTCGTCCTTTTTGCTGTCGCCGAACGAAAAGAGCCCTCCTTTCTTCTCCTCCTTGTCCTTGTCCTTGTCCTCGACGCCCAGAGCCTTCTTCACCATGCCCTCCACCAGCTCTCCTGCGGAACAAATGCCATCACTGACAGCTCGCATGCAGACCGGGTGTGTTACAGTTAACCTGCCTGCAGAACCAGGCGGGCGGGGCGTGTTTCAGAAGGTACAGCTGAGCAAAGATTAGAAAGTCAATTTAGCATCAATTTGCCTGAAGCTGCAGTCACATGGCTGTGTCTGCTTTTAAAGTTCCCTTTTAAAGTCATCTCCTCAACCTCAGGCTCTCTGCCATTTCTCTGTCAATACAAGGTTCATATTGACTTTAATTAAACATATTATTACATAATCAAATGGTGTTTTTGATGCTAAATGTGAACAAGCAGAGGTAAAAATAACAGTAATGTTTTTCTGTAATGTTTTAAAACGCAACCAGGCAGCGTACATGAAGTGACCAAAACACCAAACCGTGTTTAACGCTAACGACTGACTGACTGACTGAAAGAAAAATGACTGGTTTATGACGCAGTACCAGCAGAGCTGATGACTTTCACGTCTGCTTTTGTGCTCGGTGCCAATAAGCTAATGCTAACATGCTAAATTAAGATTTTAATCCTTATATCTGCCGAACATCGGCATGCTAACATTGTTATTTGACCAAGTCGGCGTGCTAAGGTCAGCGTCTTGCTCGAATTAAAGCCAGAACATCTGGGTGGGCCCCCTGGCTGGCTGCAGTATAGCATATAAGCCCCACCCACTCGACATTAGCGAATGGGGCATCAGCTGATTTTTTACCCAAAGATGGTTTCTGTCATTTTCGGTAGTTCTTATTGTGTTAATGTAGGTCTTTGATGATATAAAAGAGGGTGTATGAGTTGGGTGGGATCGCAATACTGCAGCTCCACCCCTCGATGACAACTGCATGGAGTCTGACTCCAAATGACCTCACCGGCACAGGAGGCAGGTGGTTTATATCAGGATATTTTTGAGCTTAAATTTAAAAAGTTAGTCTCTGACAGGCCTAATCTTCCCCTTTATTTTCTTCTACTTCTCTCAGAATGGGACATATTTCACACGTGTTCATGCTGGCTATGTGATGCTAGAATATCAGATGAGCATGGGCTCATTTCTGCGTAACAAGATGGTTACCCATAATTCTACTCATACACTTAAATGTCCTTTGATAATGATAATGGTTCTGATGTATTTGTGTCTCAGCAGCAGGAAACCAAATGGAAGAACAACACAGGTGACCTCAACACAAAAGCACATGACCAGAAGACGATTATTTAAACACTCAAAGAAAAACATTTCAACATCATCTGCTTCAGCAGAAACTCTCATTCCCATAAACTCACCTTTCAATCCGGATCACTTTTAAAAAATTCATGTGAGGTTCCACCAGACAACAAATCAGGACATGGGAATGAAATATCACCTCCTCGCTGACCCCTCCTCTCTTTACTCACCCGCTTTGTCCCCCAGCATGCTTGCGAATTTTTCCATCTCTGCTGATGTGTCGGTGTTCGGGCCCGTCCGGAGCGTGTGATGATGGCGTCGATGCTGTGTGTCTGTGTTCTGAGCAGGTGGAGGTGAGTCTGAGTCCCAGCTCGCCTTGTTTTGCCACGCCTCCCAGGTCTCACCCTGACGGTGGTGGAGGAATGAGGCGGACCTGACCGACCCGTTCCACCTGCTCAGCTCTCAGCCTCCTCATCAGTTTCACACACGCACACACACACTCACACACACAGTCTGTAAGGGTTCATAATAAAGTGAGGAGCAGCTCTGCCCTGAATTCTGCCTGCAGAACAGGAGCTGAAGCTGCAGGACAGGTTTGTCACGTTGAGTCAGACAATGAGAATGAAGGTGTGTGATTCACCCTCTCTCGCATTAAAGTCACATGACCCGTATGTATAGAAATGGCTGTTGCTAAAACAGTTTAACTTCTGGGTTAACATGTCTTCCTGTAAAGTGCTACTATTGGGCCCATTTACACCAAGTGGTTTGGTTAAATTTGGTACCGGAGGAACTGGGCTTCAAGATTTTCACTGAAATCACCAAAGTGTCTGAAGGCAGCACATAGTTCGTAACGAAAACACGACCTTTAGCTTACGACGAGCATTAGCACGTTAGCTTGCTTTACCAGAATACAGGAGAAATGGTATTTTGGCATATTTAACTGAAGACAATGACTCAGAACAGAGGATGATTTAAAGCCTCTAAGCACATTATCAGAATGCAGACCCCCAAGAAGGAAACACAAACATGCAGCAGAGGGAAGGAGAAATCACAAATTCAGTTAATCGCATGTTCTCCCTGTGTCTGCGTGGGTTTTCTCCGGGTACTCCGGCTTCGTCCCACATTCCAAAAAACATGCAAATCTGGGGGTAGGTTAATTGGTCGCTCTAAATTGCCCGTAGGTGTGAATGTGAGTGTGGATGGTTGTTTGTCTCTATATGTCAGCCCTGCAATGAACTGGCGACTCATCCAGCGTGTACCCCGCCTTCGCCCCAAGATGCTGAGATAGGCTCCAGCCCCCCCCCCGCGACCCCTAACGGGATAAGCGGTAGAAAATGAATGAATGAATGAATGAACGTTTAATTAAACTGGTATTTATTAATGACCATGTACATGTTTTATTAAAAGGCTATATTATTTTAAATGACTCCATGTTGGCAGCAGGTGGAGGTCTGATGGTGCTCCGGAGGTCAGGATGTGTGTCTGCAGGGTTTCTACTTAAAAAAATTTCCGACAACATTCTTCACCTCGAAACCTGAGGAAAGTGAGAGAACAGGAGATTATTTAAAAATAAAAACATGCCTGCAGATACCGATCAGCTCGACGTCTCCTAAAACTCTGTGAAACACAGCTGGATTTTAATTAAACAATGCTAACATGCTAAGTTATGAATGTGAACACATGTTAGTGTCATCACTGTGAGCATGTGAGAATGTTAATTTTAATTAGTGAAGTACGGCCTCACAGAGCTGCTAGCATGAGTCTGAGCCATAGTGAAATCGTTTACAAATAAGTTCAGTAGAGAGTTAAGTCCACCTCCTGATTTGTCCTCCTCTTTGTCTTCGTCTCCGCTGGCGAGTGAAACGAGAGAGTTGAGTCCACCTCCTGATTTGTCCTCCTCTTTGTCTCCACCTCCGCTGGCGAGTGAAATGAGAGAGTCGAGGCCACCTCCTGATTTCTCCCCCTCTTTGTTTCCGCCCATAACCTTATCCACTGCTCCCTCCACTATGTCCTCCACTTTATCACCTGCAGAACAAACAGACAGGATGGGATGTATTTGTGTTTGATGGACCAACTTGAGTGAATTGCATGATGACAAGCCAACCTTTAACATGTTAACAATGTTCTCGTTCTGCTTTCTCATCAGATAGCAAATCCAGAATAGAATTTAAAATCCTTGTCCTCAGCTACAAAGCTAATAATGGTCAGGCACCACCATACCTTAAAGCGTATATAGTACCTAGTTACCCATCCAGAACCTTACGCTCCCAGGATGCAGGGTTATTAGTGATCCCAAGAATCTCCAAAAATAGAATGGGAGGCAGAGCCTTCAGCTAACAAGATCCTCTCCTGTGGAGCTATCTTTCAGTCTTGGTACGGGAGGCAAACACACTCTCTGATTTTAAGAGTAGGCTTAAAACCTTCCTTTTTGATAAAACTTATAGTTAGGGCTGGCCTATCTAGCAACAAGTTATGCTGCTATAGGCTTAGGTTGCTGCTGTGGTCCTGCCACAGTCCTCCACCCCCAGCTCCACGAGGAGCCACAGAAGATGGTTTATTGAATTTTTTCCAGTGCATCCCTCCCTGAGTCAACCTGATTTGATGTCTCCTCGCAGGCGCAGGAGTTTGAAAGTTAAACTAGTCAATCCGACTCTACTGCTTTTTACTTTCCCTGTCAAAAACAAAAGGAAGGAAACCAAAACACACCGAGTGTTTAAATCACTTCCTTTTTCCTCATCATTGGAAACTTTCTTTGATACCTTTAAAACTTCTGCAGCTGCTCAATTTAGATTTTTTAAGTCAGAATTTGATATTTTCTATTGTCATATACACAATAAAAGTACAAAACCATTGTCAGTGATGTCTCCAAAACTTCACAAGATATTAAAACAAAGAGAGAAAAGAGAATCTAAGCATAAATCTACTGAGCTTAAAGTGACCAAGTATGTATGTGTTCTCACACTCACCTGCTACCTTTCCAATCATGTCTGCCATGTTATCGTTCCCCATCATTTTCGTTAAAAACGACATGGCTGCCGGCGTGTTGAGTGTGTGAGCTGACTGTATGTTTCGCAATGTGTTCTTGGATGCGGAGGGTCAGGTCTTATAGGAGATGCCTTCGTAGTCTCGCCCTGCCGAGGAATCAGGCGTGGTGGCAGCACCGACCCGTCACACAGGTCTGAGGCTGCAGGAGAGGAGTGTGGAGAACGCCGTGTCTCAGGCGTAAACACACCATCATCATTCTGCAGGTGAGCCAGGTGCAGCTGCAGCCCTGAGCGCTGACTGACAGATGCTGCAAGACAAAATGTGAACACAGTAAATCAGATCAGTGCCATCCTTTCAGGAGTGTGTGTGTGTGTGTATTGCTTATTCGGCCTCCTCCCTTCAAAACAATTTTTAAAAATGTTGCATGACTCATAATATTCATGTTTTGTTGTGAAAGACTCATGACAGAGTCTCTATGTCCACTAACGACATGTTCAGATGATCAATAAACAGCAGTGATTACATTATACCAGAGATCTCTACTGAAGTTAGCATGCTAACCAGCTAGCCACAGCCTCTCCTGTCTCGTAATACCACTTTGTACCACTAGGAGTGATAGTCCGATAGCCAACTTTAGTTTCAGGTGGGAGATGTATACGAGTTCGCTAAGTTTCTTAGCGTTTATTCCAATAAGTCAACAAAAACAAACAGAAAAAATGTCATTAAAAGGAAATATTTTCACAGCTATTTTCCATACCAAACCACATTCTGAAGTCAATTGTCTCTTTTACTGACTAAGATGGGCTTAATTGCCTCTATTACTCATCATAAAATCATTAAAACAAGACGAAAACCAAACTAGTCAACTTGGTCAACACAAGGAAACTCCCTGATGCTCATACAAATCAGGGGACAAGTCAGAGTGTCACCATGAAACGACGATGTACAGATTCAATTGCATTAATTTTGGTGTAGATTACACTTTTCTGCTAGAAAAGAAAGGGTTTCTCCTTCTGGGTGGGGGGTGAATTTATGCACCACACAGAGGAATTTCTCATGTATCTCGTCTTGTTCATGAGTGACAGGATAGGCGGATTGATGCGCCCCCATCTGTAATGCAAGAGTTGTACCGGACCATCGTGGTGAGGAGGGAGCCACGTCTCAACCCTCTCCTATGGAGCTACGGAGCTTTGGGTAGTGACTGAAGGAAGTGAATAGGAGCAGCTGAGATGAGGATCCTCAGGATGGTGGCTGGGCTCAGCCTAAGAGGAGGAGCTGATCCTCCCCTGGACGTTTCCGTTTGGAGATCTTTGGGGAATAGCGAACTTGAAAGAGCCCCCCTTGGTAGACCTACAACTCGCATGTACCTCCTGGCTGTCCTGGGAACGTCTTGGGATCAGGAGGAGCTTGAAAGTGATGTGACCTGATCACGGATAAGTGGAAGATAATGGATGGATAGACTCAGAAATGGAGATATGTATCAGGAAAAAAATATATTTATATTCATGTATAATGCCCCATGTTGGTCAATCCTGATGTCATGAAGGACAATGCTAATAATCTAATCAGTTACAGATCTCATGGATCACTACAAATCTCAAAAAAGATATTATTGGTGTTGGGACATTTATCTCAGAATTCATTTTTTTTCTCACAAACCTCTGAGAAAAATCACCTCTGTACTGTATCTCCTGTGGTCAAACTGGCCTGCGTTGCTCTCAGGGGCTGTGTCTGCTCCCAGTATGGTAACTAGCAGAGTCCAGGCTGCAGAAATATGACTTAATTTTGGGTAAACTATCCCTTTAAAGTGTCAATCAGCTCATTTATGAGCACATTTACTCATCAGTGGATTTTTGGAAGTAAAATGCACTAATTTAATTGCATGCTGGAGAAAATGCACCGGATTACTAATCAAACAAGGGTGTAACTCAATGTTGTGTGTGTCGGCTCGGTGCACCCTGATTAAGTTTGGAATGGTGTCGATGATGATGATCAGACCGGTTGTCCTCCTCCATGACACCATAAATGTAAGGTTCACCTGCTGATCGAGGCTCAGGTGTGGATCTGCTCACTGATTGGTGGATGAGAGCAGGAGTTGCTCCGGGAGTGTGTGTCATCTAATGTCTCTGCAGTGTCACACCCCTGGCATTTAAAGATTTCTTCTATGTCCTGAAAGGTGCAAAACGGATCAGTCACACCTGAAGCTGAAGCGCCGGTAAATTTTACAGCCAATCACAACAACTCTGCTGTTGCTACAACAGCAGTTGACACATAGCAACAGTTGTGTTTGTTGTCAGGTGGCTAAAGTGGTCGGGGCACAGGGGTCAGCGAAATTGTTGATCATCAACTATAAAGTTAATGGACATTTTAGCTCTCACACACACACACACACAGTTCTGCGCTGAAATGAAGGTGAAAAACTGCTTCATACACTCAATCTAATACAACTAAGCTTGGAAAATGAAAATTATTTTGCTGAAATAAAGATGAAATCAATTAATTATGAAAAATTATGAAAAACAGCTACCTTTTCCACCATGTTTTACTTCTTTCCACTCCTCTGGAGACATAAGGATTTTAACAAAAATCTGTCAAATTTGAGTTTATTTCAGGAAACCTTGACACTGTATTTCTCCTGACCCTGACCTGTAAAGTCCAAAATTTAATCAGTAGCCCCTCAAACGCCTCATTTAGTGAGACAATATGGCTGAAATTGACAATGAGAAGCTGGTTGACTGGAACCTGAAAGCCTACCAATAAGTGACTAGAAAGGCTGATATATGGCAGCCAATCAGCACAGAGCTGGGTGGAACACCAGGTGGGTAATATGAAAAGATTTTGCTACAGAATATAAGCTACATTAACTTATCTTAATTAGGAGAAAGCTGCATTTTACAGGGACACACAATACTGGAATATTGAAATGAAATAATAGAGACTAACTAAATTCATTATATTGATTTAATTGCATTCTATTGCCCTCCATAAACCGCCACCTTACCATGGTGGAGGGGTTTGGGTGCCTGGCTGTTTGCCCCTGGTAGGGTCACCCAAGGCAAATTGTTCCTGGGTGAGGGGCCAGACAAAGTGTGTTTAGAAAAGACTCCTATGATGATGACTACCAAGGACTTTCACCCGGCCCAGAGGGGTACTGGGACCCCGCCCCAGAGCCAGGCCAGGGGAAGGGGTCCATAGGTAAGCACAAGGTGGCCAGGCCGGGGCTAGCTGGTTAGCACTTCAATATCCGTCAACACTGCTACTTCGTCAATTTCTGATGACTAAGCGAGTGCAGCTTTAATGACTTATCTCATTGTGTTTTCTTTCTTTGCGACTGGACAATCAGCTTCACCGGCTGTTTATTGACCAGCCAACTGAGAGGATGTTTCAGTGAGTATTTATATCACGTGTCTTTGCTCTGTGATGTAGATAGAGTAGTGGAGCGTGACAACAGTTTAAATAAATCAGAGTGACCCAGTTCCAAAAGCTAAGGTCTGTCACGATGACAAGAAATCTGTGTCGGCCCTGCAGATGTGTCTGAGGTTCACGTTGAAGAAAACTGCAGCCTGAAGCAGCTGACAGCTCTACTGTGGACCCATACAGAAATCTGATCAGAATAATACAAAGAAAAGAAGAACTGAAAGGTTTTTTACAGTAATATGCACAGAAATCATTTCAAATGTCAATGCTAGCTCCATAGTTCCCTGGTAAATACTACTGACCCAAACAAAGATGGCTGCCGTGAGACCACTTCCCACTGTATAAAAATGGAGTGAAAATATCCAGATAGAAGTGCTGCCAGCTTGTCATGGTAATGTAATTTGGTCTCAGGCGGTGGAACCACAGTATTGAGTTCCTGTCCATGCGTTCATTCACCGAATGAATAGCAGCGCTCAACGGTCAATGGTGACGTTTCACCCCATTTCTACATAATTAAAAAACTACCTAAAACCAAAACAATGAGACAAATAAAAACATTAATTATACATCAGGTAGATAAAAACTAACTAAAATAACAGAAACATTTGTTGGGAAAATTTTTTAAAAAGTATTTGACATGATCTTTGAGAGTTTAGTTTGGTCCATGTTTCATCCGCTAACATGGAGGGGGGAGGGGCTTATGAGCTACACTGCAGCCAGACACTTCAGACGTTCTGGCTTTACTTTTTAGGTGATCATCCGTCGGCCATCTTCATTCAGCTAATGAGCCAGATTGATTAATTTGACTTTATATTATAGGTAGTTTTTAAAATGTAATAATCTCAAAAGTTTTCATCTTTTATACAAGAATTAATAAATATTTGTCATTAATATATTTTTCCTTTCCTTTTTGATTTATGCTAGTTTCATGTGCTGATTCTTTTTTAACCTTAAACATATTTTCCTCAAGTCAATACAAATAAAAACTCCAGATAATTGAAGCATCAGGTGACAGGAACTCACAGGGATGTAAATACTTAAATTAAATTAAAAAGGGTATCAGGGAAGAAGAATCACCAAGGCGAGGGTAATTTCAACCTCAACTTTTATTGCCCTTTGGTTGTTTTCTAAAAGAAGCGCTCAGTTAGTATCAGCAGCACAGCCCGTGTGTGTGTGTGTGTGTGTGTGTATTTCACAGAATTAGTTAAGGTGTGTTTTTAGTGTCAGTAAAGCCACATGCATTGAAAAGCCTTCAGGTATCTGTCAGGGGGCAGGGACAGGCTGGTGATGGACAGGAAGAGTTGGGGCATGTAGGACACTTGTGGCATCAAATGTGCACACTGGGCCTGGGTGATGTCATCCCAAACCCTCCAATCAGTGGAGAGCCTGAATAAATACCTGATTGCGTTTTATCTCTGAGTGTTTAAAACCTGACATCATGTGTTTACAATGAACGTGACGCAGGAGGCAATGTAACCTTGGCAACGAGAGGGCAGCCAAAGACAAGCATTTCTATTGGTCAATGATGTTAAGTTTCACACAGCAGATGACGAATCAGGTGGAAAGGGGTCACGCGATGGTTGAGAGGTTGCTTTTTCTGTTGTTCTTCATTGGACAGGAAGAAACAGGAAGTGACTGCAGGTAAGCGAGGTCGAGCATCTAAGAGGGCGAGAGAGCAAAATTTAGTTAGACTGTGAACAGAAAATCATTTCATCACCTGTGGGCAGAAAACCAACAAAGAAAGGTCCAATGTGGTATCCATTGACCTAAACAAAGATGGCTGCCACACACAAAATCGAAGCCAAAATATGAGTGCTGTCCTGTTGTTCTGGTGAGGTTATTTGGAGCATCTGTGCAGTAGTGATAGGGAGGTGGAGCCAGGAGTTCCCACCCATACAACGGCCTGACCAATCTTAAGCAGGGTTTAGGTGTCAATCACAACATTTAGCCCCGTTTCCATTAGCACCAAATAACTAATTAAAACTGATGAAAAAATGAACACTTGAACGTACATCAGCGTGATAAGAGCTGCCTGACGACAGACAGAAACCATCTTTGGGAACAATTTATTTGATGTGTGCTTTGAGTTTTTAGTTTGGCCCCTGTTCCATCTGCTAACATGGAGGGGAGGCTTATTGCAGGAAACCACAAAAGACATCCGGATGTTTTGGATCAAGTGAGAAAGGGTAGAAATATAATTTTCTCACCTACTGTGTGGCCTGTTCACTCTGTTCTCCCCCAGCGTCTGTTTTCGGGAGGTCAGCCTGCAGGGGAGACACAGCAGAGGTCACATGACTTCCGCCAAGCTCCGCCTCCTTACAGACCCAGACATACACAGAGTCACATTTCTTCCGAAGCTGACGAGATTAGCGGTTGGTTCTGCATACTGGCTCACACAGAGAAACAGGTTTTTAATTGTCCACTCAACACGTTTATTGGCATTCTTGTGGGATTTTAAGGATCAAGTTACTGAGCAACGCTTACACGTTTCTTTACAAACTACTCAGAGTTTGGGAGAAGTGTGACATGACATCTGCCATCTGCGCCATGTTATTTATCATAATATAAGAATTTAACATCCCCTAAATTCTTGATTTACTTCAGTCTATATTTTTCTTTTTTTCTAGTTTTAATCCAAACTAAATCTAGTCAAACCAGCTGACACCCAACAACAAAGGTATATCTCTGAAAGATGGCAGCACAGCAGACACACTGCAGGGTGTCGCCATGAGAGCATAAGACTTCCTCTTTGATTTCTTTGGTGTCGACTAGACTCATATATTTGTTTTACATAAAACAACACCCGATGGCCAATCCTGATGTCAAAAAATGTTGAAAATCTAATGAGCTCCAGATCTCATCAATATCTACTGGTGTGCTAAAATGAAGATCCAGCCTCAAATACTTTTTTTTTTCCGCTATCATGCTGAGATGATGGATGTTTGGCATTGCTAATAATTCCTTAATATCACTGATTTTGAGGTATATCATCAATAACCATCAGAAGCACTGGCAAAACCTGGCTCAGAGGTGTAAATGTTTTGTTATGTAACAAGGTCTTTGTAAAGAAAGGTGTCATCAGCATAATGTTGAACCTCAAATGGGTTTTTTTAGTTGAATAAATTTATTTTTTCTGCTGCAACATCCAGCATTACACTACTTTCTGCTTCATGCTTTGTTAGTTTTACACAATAAACAATAACAGGTAACTGGATTTTAGCCCTAATAAGTCACTTTTAATTTTCCTGTATTTGTGAGGTTGGCATATTTTTTTCAAAAATATTTTTAATTATTGAATGTGTTTCGCATACTTTTTGTCTCTTCACTAAAACTTGAAATATTGAAATATTAAAAGTGAAAACGAACTGTGGTAGAGTAAATTCAACAACATTTTTGGACTAAAGTGTAGAACTTCTGTAAAGAAATAAATGTGCATACATTGTGCTGTTTGGTTTGTTAAACCTGCAACGATTATTTCTAACAACCAGAATAATATCGTAATCTTCTTTTTATATGCATTAACAAGACATAATTAAAATGAAAACTAAAACTACATTTTTAACAACAGTAACATTTTGAAAGTGTTTAGTCGAAGACTGAAGACATGATTTAAATCACAGACTGATTTGAAACTGAAGTAGAAACTAATTGGGCGGTTTGATGGTTTGTCATGTGACCTGACATCACTCACCGCATTGACCAAACCACCTGCCATCGCCGCGTTCTCCACCCCGTCCACAGCTGATTGGGCGACCTCGTTGGCCCCGGTGACTGCAGATTCAGCGACGATGTTGGCCTGTTCACTCGTCCTCTGGGCAACTGGGTGCAATGAAACAGGAAGTGGAGCAAAGATGCTGTTTAGCATCACAGATATATGACAAATTGAATTGTCTATGCTAACAGCTGTTGTACAGTTAAATGCTGTTTTATTTAGCTTCATGCTAAATTACTGTCTGATGATTCTGCAGTAACACATGTACAGTTTCAATGCTAACCCTAACCCGACCAAAATCCCACACATGTATATTAGCCTAGTTGGCTAATGTTAAGTCTGAGTGTAATTTAGCTAATCAATGTCATGATGGGAACTGTACAATGGAGAGCAAAATATAAACGGCACGTTATATTTTTTTGTAATAGTCAAAATACAAGGTAAGAATTCAGCTAAATAGAGCTAATTCAACGCTATTAGCTTTACATATTGTTCACACATTAGCTACCTGGGATACCAGTGACTAATTCACACAAAATAGGTTGGATTTCTTCCGGTTAATTGGAATAATTACTTTACGTATTTAATCTGCTGTGGTAGTTAATATAATTATGCAAATCGGACTGAAATAAATATTAGTTTGTTCATCACCAAACATAACACACAGGAGCATTAGCTAGCACTCCTGTGAGCTAACGTGTGAAGTAAGCCTGTTAAAAATTAACATTCAGCTGTACATTTGCATCAGTCTCATTGTGCAATCTCACTTTTCAAAATGTGACTGTTATGCTTTGTTTTTGACATTGTTCTCTTCGTTAGCATCCATTCAAACCCCGTCCATATGTAACAGTTAAAGCAATCAAACCACAGTGGGTGGGGTTAAACTCTGGGTGGGGTTAAACTCAAAAGTTTCAGCACACAGACAGAGAAAAGGATGTCTTTAAAATTGAAACACGTCCAAAAGGGAAGTGTCTGTTTTAGCCTGAGGGCTAATTGTTGTGTAAGCAGTTTGTTTACCTGTGTTGACGCTGGTCACCACCCCTTCCATCGTCTTGTTTCCTGGAAAACAGACAGAAACAAATCGAGGTTGTTCAAATTAACAGAAATCAGTAGTAAAATGGCACCATGTACATGATGGAATCATCAGCCTACAGTGGGACTCCCACTTTATATCAGCTCTAATTACACTGTTTTATTTGATTTACGATCATTTTTTGGTCATCCTGTCATTTCCTGCTCATTCATTCTCAACACTTCTTCTATGTTCAGCGTAGAAATTGAGGATGATATCCGGCATTTAATTCATCAACATTGCCAACAGTGGGACACTTTCTCCTTTTAACTATGTCACTTCTTCTTCTTTGTTGTTTTTTCACACTGCTGGACACAATGGTGCCCTGAGGTGCAAAACACAACTGCAAATTGCTTATAAACATGTAAAAACTAAAAAGACAACGACAAGAAATTTATCACCACAGCAAAAGCGGGAAACAAGGAAGCATTTCCTTTTACCTTAACACCGAGGTCAATGTAAGTGAAAAGGCATGTCACTGATTTGACAGAGCTTGATTCTGATACGTTAATAAGTTAATGCTTCCATTTATCCTACTTTTGTTGCAGTGATAAACTTCTTGCAGTAGTGATTTTATTTTTTGCTGCAGAAATAAGTGATTAGCTAAGTGCAGTCATGTTATGATGGGCCACCAAAAGAAACTCAGCACTCTCACAATTCCAAATTAGGGATACACAGTATATCAGCAGATATCTTAGTATCTTTGCAATGAGGAAAACTAGTCTGATGTGAATTAAAAAAGGATCATTTTGGTGTGTCTGTGTGTGGCCAACCCTCTTTTTTTGGAGGAGGCGACGCGTCCGTGTTTAAAAACTGATCATGGTACAAATATATTTTTCGAGGGATCATATCAACATCTGTAAATATCAGCTATCTGCCATTAAAGCAATTTTAATATTGGCTATTGGCATCAACTAAAATGTTCATATGGTCACATCCCAACTGAGTGCTTTCCAGTAATGTTGGCACTGAATTCTAAAGTCACATGTGACGGTTTTCACACAGGTTTATCGTTTGACCTTTCTCAGACCTGCGACTGGCTTTGAAAATCCAAATAACTCACTGAGATGTTCAAAGACAACAACCGTGGATGCACAGCTGTTAGCAGCAGTCTGACCTGGGTCCTCTGCAGGGGAATGTTTAATTCATGTGACACAGTAAAAGGAGTGTCTATGATTGTGTGCATAATTACTGGATTATAGTGACTGTTTGTAGTTAAGACATTCATGTTGCAGCTGATAAAGGTGGAACAAAATGAGTAAGCCAAGCTGGTAGTGAAATTGATGTTAAAATTGACTAAAATAACAAGGTATTGGGGCAGAAAATGGTCCAACACTGACAAAAAAGTCGAGCATTAGTAGTCGTCTACATGCTGCCGTTTTTCTTTCCACATATTTGGTATTTGGTATGTCCCCGGTCTCCGAGGAGCCGCAGCGGACCCCTTGTTGGCATTTGGTCCAGTTCCAGGGCTCCCCTGGTGGGCGTTGTTCTGCTCAGACATGTGACAGTTCAGACTGAACAGGGTCTTTGTGTGAGTGAACAGGGTGTGAGTCATCATCTGCTGCTCACATTCGAACCGAGCTTCTGTTTCAGGACAGGGTGTAAGACCACATCAGACGCACCTTTCTGCCCAGTGAGACGGTGAGCCAGTGCAAATATAATGAAAAACATATACTTTTAGTATTCAGGTAAATGTCCAAAACTGAGTCTGAAGCAATCCAAATGATGGAGCCAGTGTGATTAGTTCACTGTCTGTAATAACAGGTGGACAGCAGAGCGTCTGACTGCTCTAACCGTTATGTCAGATATCAGAGAGGAGCGTTCTGAGCATGCTCAGTGAACTGTTCCTTTAGAACATTAATAGTAGTAGACGTGTATTCACGTAGTAACCGCTGATCTAAAATCTGTCTAGCACACCGCCCCGAGATGCTGTCAATCATAACCACTGTAGCTGTCGTGTGTCAAGAGGCCCAAACGTTCAGGAAAATGTTTGCTTTGCAAAATATCGTGGACAAGATCTGAGTTTTCACATCACATAGCCGATATAGTGGATAGCAATACATGACGGATGTGGTTGAAATGTTTTCAGGTACTGCTTTTAGTGCTTTGTCATGTTTCAGGTATTGTGGACGTTATTAATGCTGTGTCATGCTTTTGTTAGCACGGTGTCATGTACACCTTTATATTCATGATGCATTTTGTTTAAATTAATGCTGCATTATGGTTTAGATTCTGTAATTTTGTTCTTATTAATGCTGTGTCATGTTTCTATTAATGCTGTGTCATGTTACAGCGTGGCGTTGAGCCACAGAATAACTCTAAATGTGAATATTTATTCAGCATGCTCAGCTGCAGTCTGTCCTGTACTAATAACTACAACTGAGATTATAACCGAGATAACAATTTCAACAATTTAAACTATGAATAAAACTATAAATGTGGTGCAGATAGATGCAGATTTTCTGTGCATTTCATTCGTGCATCCATCCATCATCCATCCATCCATCCATCCCAGTTGAATGTGGAACTCTACTCGTCCTTCACCCGTCCACAGTTCATTTTCCACCATATAAACTCAAACCTAGAAATTTAACGTGATAATTAACCTTTTCTTCCGGAGTTCTTTTTTTTTTCTCCATCCTTTTCACTTACACTTCCTTCTCTCCATCCATCCATCCTCAACAATGTCCTGATGAGCTGCACATTTTAAGGCACAGCTTGTTGACCTCCACCTATCACTCCCTCCTCCCTCCCCTGCAGGCCTCCCGGCGGGTGAGATTCCCTCCTCCGTCCCTTCATCCATCCCTCCTTCCCTTCCCACCGCAACACAGCTGACAGATTGAAACATTTAACATGTCACTCATCCCTCCATCCCTCCGCCCGCCCGCTCACCGACGTAGATCACCCCCTCCTTGGTCTTGGTGGCGGCCTCCTCCACCCCAGCCTTCGTCTTCTCGGCGGCGGCCACCACTCCATCCTTTGCCATGGAGAATCCCTTCTTCAGAACATCCATGATGCTTTGCTTCTCCTCTCTCTAAACCAGCTGCTCTCCTTGCTACTCCGTCCCTCTCTTCTTCTTCTTCTTCTTCTTCTGCTCTGTCTGCCTCGGTCGCCCCGTCCTTTCAACTAAT
>KV751317.1:4732354-4750007 GCA_001698575.1 Mola mola | reverse complement strand
GAGTGGAAGAGAAGAAGGAGCAACGCTGTTGTACAGAGACGGGGAGGGGACCAAGGGCGTGTTCAGCTCTGATTGGCTGTGTCTGGTCGAAGGCGGGGCTTAAATTCTAACTCAGTTAAATTAATTAAAGTCAGTTTCTGCAGATTTAAGAGGAACAAAAGATGCAGTTGACGGTATCTAATGAAACTAATGGGAGATTATACAAGCTAACGGCAGCTGACTGACGATAAGTGGAGACGAATGAAGCAAATCAGAGCTAAATGAAGCGAATGCCAGCTAAGGGCAGCTAATGAGAGATAACAACAGCTGCATGAAGCTAATGGGAGCTAAATGAAAAAAAATGGGAGACAACCAAAGCTAATGGGAGATAACTCAACCTGACAGCAGCTAAATGAAGATAACAACAGCTACAAGAAGCTAATGGCAGCTAAATGAAGATAACAACAGCTACATGAAGCTAATATGAGCTAACAAGCTGACAGCAGCTAAATCAAGCTAATTGAAGTTAGTGTGAGCAAACGGAAGCCAATAACCCCGGCCAGACATCAGGCACAAGATCAAAGTTTATCGTGAGGAATTTTCAATACCAAATCTTTTTTTATGGTTTAGACTTTTTTAGTGATACATTTCAGCAGAAACTATTTCTTTAATCTCTAATCATTTGTTTCATTAATTTTAATTATTTTACGGGTCACGTTCAGTCTCCAGATTTACGATACTAAAAACCCCTGATGGAATCGTCTGCTGTGACGATGCTTTTGATCAGATGCAGAACTGTGTGACTTTGGTTTTGTTCAGCGGGAGGAAATCGAGGCAAGGCGGCCATCTTTATTTAGGTCAACGGGTTCAGACACAACTGGAATTTAAGAAGCTGTTTCGACTCTGATGTAGCCCCCTCTCTGTTCTCATTATCGATCTCCTTGATTGCTAATAATTTTGACAGGAGCGTTTGCGTGTGAGACGCCGTGATTGGCTGGGAGACCAAATCATAATCTGTATCTCCCAAAACAAGAATTTATCAAACTGATAATCTATAATAATACTGATAATCTGATAATCTGATAATCGAGATGTGCTGACATCAGCAGTGAGGGAGGATTCCTCCCCCTCCGTCCTGACCAGAACCTGAGTGTGACTCAGCAAAACACGCGCGCGCACACACACACACACGCCTCTCAGACACACCCTGCGCTGCCTCGCTCCATCTCTGATTGGCTGACATTTTTAGAGCCATCTTCTTTCCTTTCTTCCAGGACAGAGCTATCAGTTGCAGTATTATGGGCTGCAGCAGGGTACCGTGGTGATGGGAGCCGTCCTACCAACAGCACTGATCGATACACACACACACACACACACACACACACACACACACACGCACACACATGAACTGAAACAGTGAATTCTGTTTGAGGGAATATTTTGTTTGGAGCCCAGTTCAATCCAATAAAACGTGACAATTTCAGAAAAACAACAGATCAACACAGACACTTCAGTTATGAGACGAAACACCAGCTGGTCTCTGTCAGCGGGCCGATAATCTCAGTCTCCATCCCGCCATCTGAGGCGTTCCCTATATTTTCTGATTTTTATATTGTGCAGTGGACCTTCCTTTACACTACGTCTTCCATAAAGTAGGGGAAGAAAGGAAATCACCCACAATTCATAGCACTGGCACATTAAACACGAGTTACCAGGGAGGCCACGCCTTATTGCTGTCCGCACTTTCCTTTTTAATTTCAAGACAGATATTAATTAAGATATTATAAAAGATTATGATTTTCCTATGTTGGTTCACACTTTTTCACTACAGAAAAGAATTAGGACAACAATAAAAAAAATATCTGTTATGAAAAACAGAAGCAAATTAAATGTTTCTGCTGTTGTTTTCTGAGGCTTGTTTGTTAAATGCTGCTCACACGTTGTCAGATGTTTCTTAATTTGCTCATGTTTTGTCTGCAGATTCTTGCACTCTGTGAGCCACCATAGGCGGTTGTTGTTGTTGTTGTTGTTGTTGTTGTTGTTGTAACGTGCCTAAAACAGCCTGTGCGTGAGCTCACACTGTGCAGCAACGGGTGTGAAATTCAAAGGTTCGTTCAGAGAAGGGAAGCGGGTGAGGCCTGGTTGCCTCTGAAGGAGCGTTCAGGACTCGGCTGCTCGCTCCAAATCACCTCAGTGAGGAATCCAACGCCTGCCGCTCGCTGCCTTGTGTTAATGAGCGTGTGTGTGTTACTTTCCCACATCCGTGTCTCTCTAATCATTTTGGTTTTGTAACAGCAGTGACACAAATGTTTCATCCATTTAATTTTATTCCCAAAGGTGGATTCTGTTAGTTAAGATATTTATTCTCATGATTTGTATGATAAATATTCAAGAGTTCATTTCTGTCATCAGATTAGTTTTAATGAGTTACTTGATATAATAAAAAGTAAAGTGTGACACATCATAAATGACAGCTGAGTCTTTGACTGGATGATAACACAATATACGTCGTGAGATGAAAGAAAAATGTCTGTCAATAGAGATTTTCCTCATTTATATCATGGGAACTTTTTACATTTTTTTTCTGCTTTACGTTTGCACAAATGGTCTCCAGTAACAACTATCAGATGTGGAGGAACAAAACACATCAGAAATCCCCCGAAGCAGTCCGAGACAGAACAAGGAGAGATAAAAAGGAATTTTTACCAAAAAGAGGCTCTCACATCTGTTGTTCCACCAACCTTTGGATAGAAACTCTGACGCTGAGTAGAAAACAGTGCTTTGTGTCAACAGCCTCAAAGACCTGCTTATTAAAACAATAAATAAATGCAATAGCAGATTGTAGCCTGTAGAGGGCAGCCACCGTGTATATTAATAACTCAATATGTAGAATTTTAACATAAACTTTGCAACAAATGTCAAGATTTGGACCTGAATCGATCAACATGACTAAAAGCCTAAATATGTTGATTTTTTTTTTTTTAGCTGAAAACAACAATTTGGGAGTTTGTTTACACTTAAATTCAGGGGATTATCAAAAAAAAGAGGCCTGTGATTTGTTAAAATTTTAATTAATAGAAAACCAAAGAGGTGATAATACAGAGTAAACATACCAGAGATACAAAGAGAAAAAAACAAGCCAGACGAGCGAGCAGGCACTTTGGTGTACTTGACACACTGCGTATATGTGTGTGTGTGTGTGTGTGTGTGTGTGTGTGTGTGTTTGTGAAATAAAGGCTCTGCAGCATCACCCCGCCTCTAACTGATTTTCATCTCTTTCATCTTTTCTTTTGCATTTCTAGTGCTTCAGTTGAAGGCATCCGGACTTCTTTTTGGTTTTGCAGAAGTCTCAGCTGTCATCCGAAAGACTTTTTCTGTTGTAAAGTTACTTTCGGATGAGAGGTGAAACGTCTTCAAAACCAAAAATGTTTGACACCACTGATCTAATCTGTCAGCTGTAATCCATCTTTACTTCCTGTTGACATGAACACAGCAACAACATCTTCACATCAACTCAAACACACGATCACAACAAGATTCTGATTGATCTGATTGGCTGACTCTGCCCGATCAAATTCACAGCTGGATGGATGGGAGTTTTGTATGGATGTAAATTTAGCTCAACAGTTAGTGAAACATACGAGATCTGTGATGTTAAGAGAGAGTCAGTGAACTGACCTCAGAGTCTCCAGTCGACAGTGTGGACTCACATAGCATCTTCAGCCCTGAATCCTGCAGCTGGTTCTCACTCAGCTGCGGCTCTCTCAGCTGGGAGGGGTTGGACTTCAGAGCTGAGGCCAGAGGAGCACAGCTGGGACCCAACAAACTGCAGTCACTCAGTCTGAGTAAAGAATAAATGACTTTAACTTTGGTGGACAAAGATTCAGGTTGAAATCATTCAGTGTTTTACTAGAGGGGCCGACTCCATGTTCCATCTTCCATGATGTGTAAATCTGCAAGTACAACCAATAATGTCCGGATATGTTTCTCAACGTTTGGAATTACATCATAACGTGGTCATATATGCAGCTGAAGCTTCATCTCGGTCAGCTTTGAACATTTTTTTTATCTCCGGTGGAGGTAACTGCTGACAATTCCAAAGTCAAACCATAGTTTAAGAGAAAAGCCTCGCTGCACCTGTTCCACATGAAACCACTGTCCCCGAGGCTGCCTCAGAGGCCTTCTGCTGTCTGTCCATGTGGATTCTTTCATGGAGTCATCAAATTTCTACAAATGGCTGTTTGTCTGGGCTGAGCTTTTCTGCCATCTACTGGATATTTAATGTATTGCATTTATCCCAGGACCCTTTTCTCGCCAAGTGAACCAAAAAAATATTCCAGCCCTTTATCAGCCCTGTGATTCAGACCCACTTTAAAATTTGACAACATTTTCTTTGACCCATGTCACACCCTTTCACCCGGTTTCATTAAAATCAGATCAGTGTTGTTTTTTCCCTCATAATTCTGCTGACAAACAGACACACAAACAGCAGTGAAAACTTGGCCTCCGAGGAGGCCTTAAAGAAGTTTAGAAACTCCAAATGCCTGAACAAAACAGGTAAGGCTGCAGCTTAAAGACAGCAGAATACATCAAGTGAAAATAACTCTTATTAATATTAACAACAAACTGCTGCCAGTTCAGTAAAGACGAGGTGACTTCACATCTGCCAGAGGCTCCATCCACACAAACCCATTTCATTCAACAAAATAAAAACGCTCACATCAAATAATCTCAGTGCAGACGTAAAAACTAGTGACCGGCCCCAGAGTCTCCAGTGGACAGTGTGAAAATCACACAGCTGCTCCACTCCCGAATCCTGCAGCGTCCTGTTGTAACTGAGCTGGGAGGGGTTGGAGTTCAGAGCTGAGGCCAGAGAAGCACAGTTGTTCTCTGACAGCCAGCAGCCGCTCAATCTGAAAGGAAATGAAATGATGTCGATTAAAATGCACAAACGCACAGCTGACTGACCGTGAGCCTCCACCCTCAATCATCTTTATAACCCGATCACTGTGCGCACAGTGAGAGCATGTTCTCTTCTTCATGACATCACCTGACACCTTCCTGTACAAATACACTGTATTACAGTTACAATTATACTCCTACAGACCCTGGCAGAGGAAATGGAGCAGCAGCCATTTTCTATTCCCAGCTGTTTAAGAAACCCTAAGCCAAAACTAAATTAGAACTTAATAGAAAATCTCATTTTTGCCATTTATGATCCAATCATGGAAAAAACTAGAGAGTCAGTTCTGTTTGTTGCAGAGTATCTGGCACCTGCTTCCTATAGTGAACTTTTATTTTAATTTTTTAATTTTTTTTGGAATATTTGAATTGAGTTTTTACTCAGACTAAGTCGAAACGAAAGCCTTGGTACTGGATTTTATATCGTTATTAAAGTCAGTGTTTACGTAAACCAACTCACTGTTTTAATCACACCCTTGATCTCGTTTGACATACGGCATTGAAATTAAACACTTAAAAGTCTTTCCGCAAAAAGCTCTTTTATCAGATCATTGTCTTGAAATGCAGCTCATAAACTATACGGCGTGAGTCTAAAGTTGTTACAGTAGATGTCTGTCTGAGGACACTGTATTCATTATTCCCTTTGCAATTAATTCAGTGGCATCATATCTCCATATAACAGAGGAATGATCCCTAGTTATGCTGATATAACCTTAGGCTGCCAGGGGGACATCCCATGAATCACTGAGCTCCTCGATGGAAAACTGACTTGACCATTTCTGCTGCTGTCAGAACACAGTGTGACATCATTTTCTGAACGGAACCGTCATTACATGTGGAGGTGGTGACAGATCAGATACTTCAGACAGCTGTTTCACAGCCTCGGTGCTGCTGTACGTGTGTTTGTGAGACAGAGGGGCTTTAAGGAGAGACTAGAGAGACTCTGGGTTTTTGTTTAATGAAGGCACAGTAAACAAGAGCAAATTACACAAACTGACCTCAGAGTCTCCAGTCTGCAGTGTGGATTCTCCAGTCCAGTCCAGAGCAGCTTCACAGCTGATTCCTGCAGGTTCCAGATATTAGTCAGGTCCAGCGCTCTCAGATGGGCGGGCTTAGACTGGAGAGCTGAGGCCACAACTTCATAATGAGTCTCTGAGAGTCCACTGACAGACAGGCTGTGATGGCAGAAACTTTAGGAAAGTAAATGTGACGCTTCTGTGTATTTTACATCACAAAGCACATGGACATGAGCGTCTGTAGCTCAGCTGCTCAGTCGCTGATCACAGGCATGTCAAAGTGTCCCCAGAACACAAGGAACCACAAACTGCAGCCTTACACAAGTGTCTGTCCAATGACTGTAAAATAAACATGAGTCGTATTGTGATGACGAGGCTGCTGGACTGCTTGACCTTTTTTGGAAATATTGTGTGAAAAAAGGGGTAAATTTGGTGGGTAACTTTAGAGGACGGATATCAGAAGAGGAATCTCCTGAAGGTGGTGGAGAACTTTATGAAGTTGTTCTTCTTTTTTGGAGGACGAAACACCGGCGAAAGTGGTTGTGAGGGATGGAGGCTGTCAAAGTACCTTTTTTCTTGTAAATTTGAGACCTTATTCCTAAAATCTAAAACGAACAAACAAACAAACAAAAAAAAACCTCTCACATTTCATCATAGGTTACAAGGTTACAGTTAGTAAAAGTAAAGTAAAGTGCGCCGGGGGTCACTGGCACACAGGGAACAAAGTTTAAAACTTTAAAATTGTCCTTATTGAAACCTTGTTTACAGTTATTGTTTCTAGTTATTTAGTTATGAAGGTCCAGTTAGGGTTAGGGACTGTGAAATGCAGTGGAATGTGTTGTGTCGCTGAGTGTCCTCACAGAGATGGAGAGACACAACTCTGTGTGTTTTGGTAGTTTCCCCTCATCCGTGTGTCTGTCGTGGTTTTGTAAAGAAAGTGACAAGAATGTTTCTATAAAACCAGGCAACAGCTCGACGGAACAACACACACACCCTGATCAGAGGCCGCGCATGTTTTCTCAGAACTGCCCAGTTCAGGTCCTGATCTGACACTCCTTATTTTTACATGAACACAAATATTCGGAATAAAGGACTGATCGGAATAAAAACGCTTCTTGTAAACATGTCAATTGTACGTTTCTGATCCGATTCGGCTCTCACGGAAAGAAATCATATTCCGATCGAGAGGGGTGGTTTATGCCGATCTTTATTCCGAACCGCGTCCATGTACACATTTATTCCAATCGTAACTTCCTGTTTCTCTTAAAACGCGGACTGTTTAGATGAAGTCAAAACATCTGGATCGCCCCCTGTTGGCTGGCAACAGTGTAGCTTTTTAGTCCAACCCCCATTTTAGCTGATGGGACAGGATTAATTTACAGGATTATAAAAAATAAATAAATAAATTATGAGGTTTGCAGTCATTTTGAATAGACATTTATTCATATAATATACAGAAAATATATATTGTGATATATATGGTTACAGTAAAATAAAATGATCATCTCGTGATACAGTGGAAGAGTTGATAGATACTGTGGCTCCACCATATGTTGATATTTTGGCTTCATTTTTGTTCAGTGAGAGGAAGTGGAGGCGCTGCGATCGGTGAGTCCACATGACATGAATCCTTCATTTTTAGGGTGAAGACTTGGTCTGCTCACCAGTTCCAGTCCAGTCCAACAGAGAGCACAGACGCACTGAGCCCGACCAGCCAGCCCAGAACCCGAAGCCTGGGTAAACAGGCTCCGTGAAGGTAGTGTTAAAGGTGTGGAGGTGGATCAGTCTGCCGAGGGAAACTCTGAAGAAGGACAGCGTGCCAGCAGGCCAGTCCACATACACAGCTGCTCTGCTGGAGGCTGAGGGCGAGCAGCAGGAGGAGGAGGAGGAGGAGGTGGTTCCTGTGTTATTGTGCCACACACAGTGACCGTCATCAGAGCACTCCAGACTCCAGGACCCATCGTTCCGTCCGAACCTGCAGTCGTATCTGCGCCCTCTTCTGCTGATCTGTCTGTAGCTCACCGATATGTCCACATGTCCTCTCCACTCGACCTCCCAGTAGCAGCGGCCGGTCAGACCGTCTCTGCACAGCAGCTGAGGCCACTCGTCAAACCTGTCCGGATGGTCCGGGTACGGCTGCTCCACTTCCACGTACGTCGCCTCGCCGCTGTCGGACAGCCGAATCTTCCTGTTCACACTGTTGGTGTCGATCGAAAGGTCACGGGAATCTGCCGCAGAGACGAAGAGCCGCAGTGAATCCAGAGTTTGATAGTGACGTCAGACATTTGTAACGAGGGAAACACACTTACACTTCCTCAGGCCTGCTTTCAGCCAGTGGGCGCCGCCGGGCTCCATCCTGAAACGATTTCAGCACATAAACATGAAATCAGTCTTGCAGTTGTCTGTAAGAGGGAGGATTAGTACCACATGTGAAAAACTCATTTGAGGTCTGACTTTTTCTCAAAATTTCAGAAAAAGAATTTCATTCTGAAATGAAAGTCAAATATTTTTTGTGCACCTAGTCCTCCTCCGAACGATTGTTATTCCTCCACATGTTTTGATTATTCAGCAGTTCATCTTTTAGTTCAGTGCCAGTGTTAATTAAGATATTTTAGGTTTAGTCTTAGTATTTAGATGATCAGTTTTGGTCACATTTTAATAACTTTTTTCCATTTATGCTGTAGTCGATGAAACATCATTACATCATTACATTACAAGCAAGACTGAGCGAGCAGCGAGCTGATGACCAAAAACTGAGTATGAGCGACTGAAGAAGGCAGTTAGCGGCATCCCTTCCACACTGTCTACAGCGCGGGTGGGGAGCTGCTGACCTCAACTGAGCTTATAGTCGGGTGGTGGAAGGAATGCTTTAAAGATCTCCTAAATTCTACCAACACGCATTCCGTGGAGGAGGCAGAGCCAGAGATGGGCTCTCTCATCATTGGGGTCAAGGTCACTGAGGCTGTTAAACGAGTCTGCAGAGGTGGCACCCCAGGAGTGGATAAGATGTGCTTTGAGTTCCTTAAGGCTCTGGATGTTGTAGAGGGCTGTCCTAGCTGACAGCATCGGGCACAGTGCCTTCGGATTTGCATACTGGGGTGGCGGTTCCCCCTACCAGCTGGACCAGCTCTATACCCTCACGAGTGCACTGGAAGGGCCATGGGAGTTTGCCCAAACAGTCTACATGTATTTTGTGGATCTGGGCAATGCTTATGACATTTTCCCTTGAGGTGTCCTGTGGGAATTGCTTTGGCGGTATAGGGTAGAGGGCCTGTTGTTATGGGCCATTCGATCTCTGTATTGTCAGAGTCAAAGCTTGGTTCATATTGCCGGCAGTAAATCAGACTCGTTCCCAGTCAGGGTTGGACTCCGCAAGGGCTGCTCTTTGTCACCGGTTCTGTTCAAAATTTTTATGGACAGAATTTGTAAGTGCAGCCAAGTGCCGGAGGGAGTCAGGTTTGGTGGCCTCAGGATTCCGTCTCTTTTTTTTTCGCTTTGTAGCTGAGTCTGAAGCAGTGAGGATGAGGATTAGAATCTTTAGCTCTGAGGTCATGGTTCTCAGTCAAAAATAGTGGATTGCCCACTCCGGATTGGGTAACCAAAATACCAAAATACAGACATTTGCCTGCCTGGCCAAAACATGTGCAGGATTTAATCTAGTCCCATTTGGTAAATGGTGGGTGTTAAATTCAGATCCTGAATTGGACCTTTTCAAAAAGTCCTCCTGATAGAGTGTTTGCTTCCTCATATATATGTTTTCCTTTATATCCCCGCGTATGCTGTCCAAAGTCAAAGCGGGACCGAACACAGCAGGCAAAAACAAACCAGTGAACAACAGGCGCCAGTTTGACCAAAGGGAATACGGTACCCAGGGGTTGAACATAGCTACTGAGACCTCTGCATGGCTAACCTGAGCTCGAAATAACTGTCTAACAGTTGCTACAAGTCATGTTATCTGCTCATCAGGAAAGTCTGTAAGCCACCTTGGTGCTGGATTCCCCATCATCAAACTGGCCTCAGTGATTTTTGTTTTGAATTCATTTGTTCACAGGAAGAATATGTGACAGCTGGACCCTTAAACATCATCCTCAGTACCTGAGAGTGTCCAGTCTCCAGTGTGGATCCTCCAGTCCAGCATGCAGCAGCTTCACTCCTGAGTCTCCTGGGTGGTTAAAGCTCAGGTCCAGCACTCGCAGACGTGACACATTGGAACTCAGAGCTGAGACCAGAGAAGCACAACCTTTCCCTGTGATCGCACAGCCCGACAGCCTGCAAAAAACCAAACAACACAGTCTTCTTTCATCAGTTGCCATGGTATAAACCGGACAATCCCTTCAAGGTGAAAATTAATGAACAAAGTTAAAGACAGAACTGTAGGATCTTTCAGTAGTTCAATGTTCACTACTCCAGTGAATAAGCCTTAAGCAGAAAGAAAGCAACTGATCATTTATTCCTGATAGAAGACAAGCTGTTGAAAAACTTTCCCTGACATATAAATTTGGATATAATTGACCATCATTTTAAGTGGTTGATATTCTTGACCTGAGAGTATCCAGTCTACAATGTGGACTCTTTAATCCAGCCGAGAGCAGCTTCACCCCCAAATCCCCCACGTCGTTGTTGCTCATGTCCAGCTCTGTCAGACTGGAGGAGCTGAGGACTGAGGACAGAGCTTCACAGCTTCTCTCTGAGAGGTTACAGCAACTCAGTCTGAAGAAACAATGGGAAGGAAAGCTCAAGTGAAACAAGATGAAGATATTTAACATTTAACAAATCAATGGAACTATCTGTGCACTTACAGAGCTTTGCTGGAGGCTTTGACCACTGGCAGCAGCCTCAGAAGAGCCTCCTCTGAAGCAGAATATTTCTTCAGATCAAACACCTCTAGATCTTCTTCTGAGGACAGTAAGATGAAGACCAATGCTGACCACTGAGCAGGAGACAGCCGATCAGTGGAGAGCCTTCCTGATCTCAGGGCCTGTTGGATCTCTTCCACCAAAGAGCAATCGTTCAGCTCATTCAGACAGTGGAACAGGTTGATGCTTCTCTCTGGAGATAGACTCTCATTGACCTTCTTCTTGATGTACTCAACTGTTTCCTGATTGGTCCGAGAGCTTTTTCCTGTCTGTTTCAGCAAGCCGCGTAGGAGAGTCTCATAGGTCTGCAGAGAAAAACCTAGGAGGAAGCGGAGGAAGAGGTCCAGGTTTCCGTTTGGACTCTGTATGGCCTTGTCCACAGCAGTCTGGTAGAAAGTTGTCTCTGCAGATTCATTGATTCTTGTTTCAGAGTTCTGGGAGGTTGATGGTTCTTCTGACAGCAGATTGACACCAAAGTTGTTGAACGTCAGATGGACATGAAGAGCAGCCAGAAACTCCTGAACACTCAGATGGACGAAGCAGAACACCTTGTCCTGGTACAGTCCTCTCTCCTCTTTAAAGATCTGTGTGAACACTCCTGAGTACACCGAGGCTGCTCTGATATCGATGCCGCACTCTGTCAGGTCTGATTCATAGAAGATCAGGTTGCCTTTCTGCAGCTGCTCAAAAGCCAGTTTTCCCAGAGACTCCATCATCTTCCTGCTCTCTGGACTCCAGTGTTGATCAGTCTCAGCTCCTCCATCATACTTAAGGTTTTTCATTTTGGACTGAACCACCAGGAAGTGGATATACATCTCAGTCAAGGTCCTGGGCAGCTCTCCTCCTTGTCTAGTCGTCAACACGTCCTCCAGAACCGTAGCAGTGATCCAGCAGAAGACTGGGATGTGGCACATGATGTGGAGGCTTCGAGATGTCTTGATGTGGGGGATGATTCTGCTGACCTGCTCCTCATCTCTGAATCTCTTCCTGAAGTACTCCTCTTTCTGGGGGTCAGTGAACCCTCTGACCTCTGTCACCCTGTCAACACACTCAGGAGGGATCTGATTGGCTGCTGCAGGTCGTGTGGTGATCCAGAGACGAGCAGAAGGGAGCAGGTTCCCCCTGATGAGATTCGTTAACAGCAGGTCCACTGAAGTGCGCTCTTTGACGTCCGTCAGGGTCTCATTATTGTGGAAGTCCAGAGGAAGTCGACACTCGTCCAGACCGTCAAAGACCAAGACGACCTGGAACTCATCAAACCTGCAGATTCCTGCTTCTTTGGTTTCAATAAAGAAGTTGTGAATAAGTTCCACCAAGCTGTACTTCTTCTCTCTCAGCACATTCAGCTCTCTGAAAGTGAACGGAAACATGAAGTGTATGTCCTGGTTGGCTTTGTCTTCTGCCCAGTCCAGAGTGAACTTCTGTGTTAGGACTGTTTTCCCGATACCAGCCACTCCCTGTGTCATCACTGTTCTGATTGGTTCCTCTCTTCCAGGTAAGGGTTTGAAGATGTCTTCATGCCTGATTGTAGTTTCTGGTCTGCCTGGTTTCCTGGAGGCTGTTTCAATCTGTCGGATCTCGTGTTCATCGTTGACCTCTGCGGCCCCTCCTTCAGTGAGGTAGAGCTCGGTGTAGATCTGATTCAGGAGAGTCTGATTTCCAGTTTTAGCGATCCCCTCAAACACACACTGGAACTTCTTCTTCAGGGTAGATTTGAGTTCACGCTGGCCAACAGTAGCAGGATTTCCTGAATAAACATAAAAGAGATGAGCAACTATTTCCTGAGAATTTCCCACCTGTTTTCCAGGATTCTTGGCAAAATTCTTCCACCTCTCTGAAGACGGTCAGCCAGCACATCCTCCTTCATCCTCCTCAAGAAGTCAACCGTAATCTTCATAAATGCGTCTCGGCTGCTCCTCTGCTCCTCATCCCCGCTCGGACTCTCTAAGCACTCTGGATAATCTAAACTCAGAGCACTCTGGATCTTCTTCAGCTCATCCTTGACAAAAGTGACAATGTTCTCCTCCAGGAGCTGCAACAGAATTTTATATGAATGACCTAAGCTGAAATCATGGAGACAAACATCATATGAAGACCACTGGTGTAAAACGTGCAGAATGGAGACATTCGTGAACAGAATAGATGAGGGGTTACTGTTGGACATGTACAGACCATAAATAGAGAATCCAAGTGTGTTGCATGATTCTGGGCAGACTGACCACTGGGACCCTCCAAGCTCTCCTGCTCGACTCTGTTGATGATTCATGAAGAATTTGCTTAAATGATGTCCGTCCATACAGAAACATAGACAACGTAAAGGTGCATAACGTGACATTTGGACGTGAAGGATGAGTCATATGACTCCCCGTAGTAAAGCTTCACCTGTGAAGCTCTTTCCATTGTGTGAACTTCTGTCCATTCGCTCGTTTAAGATGGTGTCTGTCACTTTCCTTTGCCTTCTTTAACTCCTCTATTTGAAGGGTTACTTTTCTTTTATAGGATAATGTTTCCACAGTTATTCCATTTATTCCACTGTTACCTGAGGATAATGACCAGAAAGAACAATGCTGCGCTTCCTGTTTTGGTACCACTGTCACTTCCATTATTGATTGATTCCATTATTTCATAGATTGATCCTTCATGAATTTGCGTGAATAGCAGAGGTAAAGGGGGGCTTTGAAGGAACCACCTTAAACATGGATCACGTCATTCTCCAAGGGCATTTGTTTTTACGTTATGTCCCAGTTGCGTATCAGTGATTGTGCTTGTGCATGAGCAACTACGCCAAGCCAGGGCCAGGAGGGCTTGGGCACAGTACGGAGTCCTCACACAAGTCAAACAAACTGGACTTTGTCGGTCAAATGCGTTTGGGCACGGTACGGATGGCCTAATGTCCTTGGAGAGGCAGGTTGTGGGCCAACAGGCTCAAGGAAGGCAGGCAGGAAACTGTCCAACTTAAGTACAGGTGGGGAGCAATCTGATCTGGAACAGTGCTAGCGTGAAACTTTCAGCTGAAGAACATCACCCAAGGATGGTGGTGGCTCGACAGCAGTCAGCATCACTCCATAAATATCTTAAAGTTAGTGATATATTTTTTCCACTACAGGATCCAACTGGACACAACAACATAATTCAGTGATTTACTGTTGAAGATGCTTACAGGCAAAGATATGAAGTTAAAACATACATAGTGGAGAATGTGGTCAAATGGCTTATTTTCACCTTCCATCAGCAGAAATTCTAAAGGAAAGAGGAGTATCCATGGATTCATCACTCTGTAGGGACACACAGCTAGGCAAGGGTCCGGCTCCAGGAGATTCTGGACTCAGCTGCTGTGGGCTTCAACATAACACACACACACAGCTCTCAGTGTGAATGAGGTGACATGGAGAAGAGTGGTGGACAGTTCGAGGTAATCGCCTAACCTGTGAACTTCTCCTTCCCCCCACAGAAGTTCTTTAGAGGGCGGGACCCCCTTGTCTCCACCCTCCCACTGATTCATAGCCACACCTTCACACAGGCAGCTGAGGGATGACCAGGCTGTTTGAACAGTAGAGGAGAACACTGCTCACTGTTGTTTCTTTGCAGACGACATCATTATTTACTTCTGTAGTACAACAGTCCAGAAAATGTGGAGTGCTGCTGGATTTACATCAGCCGATATGTTCTTTCACCATCTGCAGAAGAAACATCAATCCAGGGATTAATCAACACTAAACACTCATCAATCTTCACATAGTCATGTGTCACTTTCACACATTAAAACTGACATGATCACAGTGGTTGGGACACATATGGTGACTGCTCACTTTACAGACTTAACCTGCAACATACATGAAGAGATGATAAAATATGAAGCTTTGTTACAGGTTAAATTATCTGATAAAAAAAAATAAAACACATGCAACTCCCAGACAATTAATCGTCTGTTAGGAAATTATTTGATTGCTTTCAGGATAAAAAAGAAACATGCCACAAATTCATTTTTGCTTTGTGGGAGCAAGTGGTGAAACTTTGGCTAACTTTATTTAGGTCAGTCGTGGCCACTAACAGGACACAAACCACAATGACCGCTGACTAATCAAATAAATCATCTGTTTGAAAGGAGGAGAAGTGAATCGCAACAGCTTACAGAAGACGATTCGGGTGAAAAAAATGTTTGACTTCTAAGTTCTGCCTTTTTTCTGTGAATTCTGAGGAAAAGTCAGGACTCAAATTAATTTTTCAATTTCTATTTCTCACTAATTCTTTTCCATAACACCTTGCCTGAAAGACCTGGGCCAGGACGCAGGCCTTTTCAGACCAGAAACAAAGACAACTGACTTACATTTTTTTTTAGGTTTAGAGATAAAAACAACTTGATTGTTTAAATAAAAACGAATAATAAAAATGAATCATAATCTGGGTTGAAATAAGATTAGTTACCTTATGTGTGTTAAAATAGCTCAACATTAACTTTTAATTTCCTAAATCCAATCCCTGACCCGAGTGCAGCTTTAACCCACCGTCTCCGTCTCCAGTCCTTTAACCTCTGACAGTTTTACAAAACGCCGATCACACGCTGTCACCCCACGTCTCTTCAGCCTGACCGAGGTCTTCTCTGTGCAATCCTAAAACCCACAGCGATGAAGAGTTGGTAAACTCACCCGCAGCCTGCTGCACTGATTACACTGTGAAGAAAAGAAAAAGATCAGCCTCAGCCCAACATCGAGTCTTTCTGAGAGAGGGAAGAAGGTCCTGCTGCTCTGGGAGGCTGTTACTAAATTTAAAACTAGTCAGCTCTATCAGCAAGCGAGCACAAGATCATATCCTCATAACCCCCGATGAACACACAAATACATGTCCGGATGTCACCCTGAATGTGGTTCTCCTGATTGAGCTGCATTCTGTTTGGTGGAGATTGGACAGATAATGGATGAAAATACTTTGCGTTATTCTACTGACATGAAGGATCTGCTACCGATTCCTTTATATCCCAGATTTTTGAGGTTATAATAAAGGTTTTTTCATCACGAAGCATATGAACAGAAAATGGGTTGGAGAGTGAAGAGGAACAAGGATCACCACCTTGTGGTTTAACGCCTCTGCCAAAAAATGACGGGTAATGATGCAGCAATGGGTCACAAGTAATGATAACAGGCACTTGGTGCTGAAAATAAGACTGAGTGACAACAAGTAAAACCGAGAAGTGAGAACAGAGTCATTCAGGGACGTGACCGAGCTGTCCGAACAGGTTCAGTAAAGTAGTCAGAATCTGACACGCCTATTTAGAGGCTAATGGGAAACACAAAATAATAACTGGGTTCCCACTGAAATGCACCACAAATGTTACCAAATGATCTGAAAATCGAGAAAGAGAATGCGCCTTTATGTGCATCTCCATCCACTAACGTTATGCAAATACTGGGAGTTAGTTCATCCAGACAGCCAGCAGGTGGCAAACTTTCTTTACCACAGAAGAAGAAGGCGCAACTCCATAACGCAATTAAAGTGCACAACTTACAAAACGTAGAGGAAGATGAAAGGAAAACTACCAAACGCCACCAGCAGCGAGGAGGGGGCGCTGTGTGACGTGTAAGTCACATCACCGCTAAACATCATCTTTTATTCGCTTCGTCTGTTGCATTTACCTTATATTGATACACTAACTTTTCTACCTCCTCCAAGCGTAAAAACCTTTATGCGATATTTCAGGCTTTTTCTGAAATCTTTCAATATTTCCATTAATGTGTTTCATGTGTAAATTAAAAATGCTCATAAAAATAAGCTAATGACATTAAAAAGAAAGCGTTGGCGCAGGACACTGGCCAAAATTAGGCAGAAAGACTACGGCAAACATAACGGCCTGCCAGGGAATGCAGTCTGGCCCTTTGGATAATTTTGAAAAATGCGAATATTGAAGAAAATTAGATTAAAAAAACCTTTCACAATTAAATGCACTTCTTTGTCTGTCCACTATTGTAACCCCTTTCCGTGAAAAGTACACTATTTTTTGATGCTATATGCTCGCCTCGCTTTGCGTGCGCGTTGAAGCGAGCGTAAACACCAGTGGCGACGCCGCGGCTGGCGAAGACGCACAACGTGACGAAGTCAGAGACGAGTGCTGGTGAACGTGAATACTGGACAAACCAATGAGGTCTAGAAAAACAGGCAGTCCAATTATTTTGTTGGTTTGGAACAGGAAGTAATATAAGTAAGTACGTTTTTGCTTCTGATACCCTCTTCACACTGGCCAAAAATCGCACTGCACTGCGACCTTTGCCCTCTAAAATGTAACCGATTCCCCCTCGAGTCCAAATTGACCAACTGTGGCTTCAATCCCAGTTTGTTCTGTCTTCACGACTGTGGCCCACGTGAAGCTACTGTGAGTAATGCAGTAATGCAGCTGCATTACTAGGTGAGTAATTTAGCTGATTTCGCTCATGCGGTGGAGACTCTGATGTGTTAATTGTTTTATGTTGTTCATTTTGAATGGACACCGGAGGAAGTTTCTCAAACTGGATTTAGGCTAAAACTATTCATCTTCATCGCCAGCCGGCAGTTTCTTACCTTCAGGTGAAACTCGGAGACTCCTCAGTGCAGATCAGCAGGCGTGCAGCTCCTCAACAAGGAAGGGAGGCCACCATTCTGGGCCCCCGGGGCTGGGGGGCGCCTGAGGGCCAACACACTTTAAACTGACAGCAGCGTCTCAGAATGAGAGTGAAAGGTGCATTAGCAGTAGGAAACCCCCCTAAAGGGGCCCCGTCTGTTGCACAGTTCTTGTAAAAACCTGACTTTATTTTTTTGAAGAAACAAGTCTCAGCAGGCGTCAGAGTGTAGGTCAGCTCCCACAGAAACAAG
>KV751317.1:4717360-4732294 GCA_001698575.1 Mola mola | reverse complement strand
TCAGATTACTTAAAAACAGAATGTGATCAACGATGGCTGGAGGGCCCCAGGCCACCGCGGACCTGATCTTATTTCAGAGGTTGAAACAGACGGAATATTGATTTAATGGAGAAAAAAAAACAGAATCAAATCTTTAAAAAAGAAAAGCCCTGGAGGGTGTCAGCCTGTGAGGAAACAGGGAGGGGCCTCCATCATCGATTTACAGATCTCACTATGGGATATTAAATGATTACTATCTGCTGCTCGACATATCTCACGTGTCTGTCCTGTCTGAGGGCCCCTCACGGACCTTCATCATCATTAGATGCCCGCAGCCGAAGTTTCTCTGTAAAACTTTGTGTTCATTAAGTTCACATTTCCAGAGAACAATTGATTTCTCCTGCGTTTCAGGCGAGGAGGGCGTGGACACAAACATTATCTGTCCTCCGTCTGTACACTTCTGGACAGCACTGATTAATAGTTCCTGCGGTCAAAAGGCCGCAGGAACTATTAATGTGCCATTCTGATAGCTCAGGCAGTGAATTAGGCAGTTTTTAATCCAGAGGAAACTGAGTGAAGCTTAAAATACTTCCAATTTTGGTTGTAAAGTAAAAATAAAGTAAAGCATTAAAAAAAATTACAGTTGTCCCATTGGATCATTGTCCACTAATGATGTTGACAAGTGACTCTGCTTCCCAGTTAATTTTTAACTGGTGGCTCAAGATGTACAAGTCAAAATTTACAATAACAAATTCTCAAATTTGTTACCAAGTATTTTTGTTCAATAAAAAAACGCATTATCTTAAATTTTAAGTTTTTGTGTCGCAACACTAGTGTATCTCCAAAAATTAAAACTAGCAAAATAACCAAAATATTAGATTTCACTGTAAGCATGTGGGCATAATAAAAGTTAAAATAAACATGATTTGATATATTTCACTTAATGTACAATGAATATATGTGTAATATGAAAGTTTAACCTTATGAATTCAGTGACAAAAAAAATGTACTTTTCCATATTTCACTTTCAAGATGCACTAATATTTACCTGCTTAGTTCAGTATTCCAAAATCTAACTTAAGTAGGATCAATTAAGACAAAAAAAATATTACAAATGTCTCATAATTATGACCGTAATTTTATTTTTACTGTTTGTAAATTATTTTATACTTAACTTCAAATTGCAGACTCAAAATATTAAAACATTAAACTATAGAAAATTGTATCAATTATGGACTTAAAGTTAAAAAAAATAAAACTGCATCCACTTTATCCTTTAAAACATTTCATGTAACACTTTGATCGAAACAAAAATTGCCATTTAGGTTCTGGCACATTGAGTTTGTACTAAAACTATATCTCATAATCTAAATACGAGTCAGAAAACAGGAGCATGACAGGATGATAAATGTGGCTGTTATTTTCTTTTCCTGGTGATATAAATCACTGACGCCAACAGAAGCCGACAGACAGGCGAGGAGGCAGGGCTTTCTTCGTCTAGAAGCTTTATTGATAACTGTTTACATCTCACAATGCATTCCACAAACACGGCTCCCAGCTGGAAGCGTTTTATCGTCACGACTGAAGTATGAAGTTTATCATTCACAAATATACTTGCATAACAAACAAATGCTCAAAGGTTCCAAAAGTCACATCAGGTTGCAACTTTATTAAGATATTGGCTCCACAGACAGAATGATTATTTGTTTTTCTTTAAATCCCATTTTTTTTTTTCTCTTTTTACATATTGTAGCGGATGTCGAATGTAAACGTGTTTCTTCCAGAGTTTCTTTACTAGACAGCTGCAATGATGACGTGGGAATAACTCGGATGTGATTAATGTGGTTTATTCGCCTGGCAAAGGGTTTTCTAGATGTTTCTAGCTAGAGTTACTCAGAAGCAATGAAGGTTTTAAACGGTAGTACAAGCCCCTCCCCCTCATCAGGAGTCCGTCCCACCGAGGCGAAGCCACGCAGCAGGTCAGCGAGCAGGACGCGAGGGACACGACGGCTAAAATCACAAAATACTCTGAGCTCAGTGGTCATAGCAGAAGGAAAAAAGTTCAACCTGACCCGGATACAGTAGCATTTGACCTCCCACAATGCACCGGGTGGGCAGATTCAAGATGAAAATGTGTTTCTGTGAGGTTCAGCGTGTCGCAGAAACAAACACTTCAGAGCTTGATTAAAAATGAAACCGATTCGGCCGACTGCCTTCTACCGTTCCAGAAAACACACACGAAAAAAAGGAATTCTGAACTGGAAAAAAATGTGAGTTTATTATTGTGACAAATGAAGTTAGAAGGGCTGCGACCACGCCAGACTCCCCCCCTCCCCCCCCCCTTCAGCATCCCATCACAATCAAGACTCCCGGAATCCAAACGCAGACCTGTCATGTCTTCACTCCGCTTTGCGTTTCATCCCCGGAACCTTCGCCTGGATCCTGCAGGACGACAGGAAGTTCAAAAACAGATGAGCCTTGCAGAGGCCTTGACTTTAACAAAGGAAAAGATCAAAAATAGACATTTTATTTTAAAAATGAATCATAAAATCATGTGTTTAAGCGACCTGCATTGTTGTCATGGCAACAAAGAGATACTGCACTGACGTACGACAATTATTATTGTTGTAAAATGATCTGAGTCATGTTTCAGAGAGAAGCTGCTGGAGTTCCTCCAGGCGTCCACTTACTTTCCGACCACGCCTTTCACCTGGTTGTTGACCAGAGCCACGTAGTGATCGATCTGAGCCTGAAAACACACAGTTACGATCAGTCCGCACCTCTCACCTTTAAACACAAATACTAAACTGCAGTAAGACGACGTCTTTGCTTCCTTTTTAACTGAGAGTTTATAAAACAAACAGACCGGCTGATTTATGTGTCAGTGAGTTTAATTGCCGACTCAGCTGAAATGTTACTGTACAGTGCTGAGTCATGATGAGGATGATGATGCTCACCTGGTGTTTCTCGTAGACGATCGGGCAGCTGAACACTCCGATCAGAGCTGCAGAAGAAGAAGAAATGATTAAACTTTTGAGTGCAGATGCTTCATGTCACCAGCAGAGGGAGAGCCATCTCCTGTCACAGCCCCAGAGGATGATGGGAACTGACTCACCCAGAATGAGGAGTGTGAGGCCGTTGAACAAGGCACCGACGTAGGTCAGGATCCACATCAGCACGGCGAACTGCAGAGGAGAGACAAAACAACATCAGAGGTGACCTCTGACCTCCTACAGGAAACACTGCACACTCACGCAATGCATCCTGGTAAACGGAGGTTTTTACCTAATGAACACATTCTGTTTTCTCTGATCATGAAACACAAACTTCTGAGGGTTTTAAACTATTTGCAAACAGATAATTGCTTCCTATCAGTGTTGTAGACAGAGCCAACATGGCTGCCGCAGTGAAGGCAGATTACACACAACACTCACAGGAAATTCATCAGAATGACGCGGACACCTCTAGACACACGCGTGGCTAATCTGCCACGAACATCCTGACCTGCTGACGTCGTCCCAGCCGGATGGACACAATCTGACCTTTTATCCTCTCTGGAAAATTCTGGAGCTCATCTGGGAGGGCGGAGCTGCACCAGACGTTAACGCCGCCAAATTAAAAGTCAGCGTTAAATGTCAAAGTAGAGCCGGAGAATCAGTTAAGAGGTTTCCGCTAACTTCCTGTCAGAGGCTAGTTTATCTCAAGCTGTTTACAGCTCCGTCTCCCTCTGCAACAAACAGGAGACATCGTCCTCACAGGCGTCAGCCATGTTTTAACATAAAGCTTTATGAGAACGACTGAAGGTGGGAGACACATTAAACACATTAAATATTTTATGAGCAGACGCAGCCTGGAACCGAACAACACTTTGATTAAACGATTCAGCATGAAGCCAATATTTTAAGTCTACTTTTGGCTTTTTACTCTGCAAAATTTAATGGTCGGCCCCCTCGACCTCTCTTCAGACATTACGCAACGGCCAGTGCCTGTCGGAACATCGCAAAACAAGTTTGAATTGGAGCAACTAAATCTGAACAGGAATCGCTGCTGGTCTCTTTTCTTAAACGTTTCTTAATGCTTAAATGTCAAATGTCAAATACTGTAACGCTGTTAGCGTCATGTTTTATACTGGGCCTGATTTCATTCTGTTTAATTAAAGTTAACGAAGCGACACAAGTGCACATTGAAGCTGGACCACGATCAGTTCATAAAAGCATTTTATTTGGTTAAACTTCATATCGTTCATTTACTGTTGCAAACACAGATGTATTAAACATGTCAGAACAAAAAGTTGCTGTTGTTTACCAACAGAGTTTGAAGCGAGCACGACTCGAAGAATGGCCAACTCCCGTCCCCGCAGCAAACATTTACATTAAATCGCCCAAAATGTGAAAACACAGCAGGTTCTTCCCCAGTTGCTGTTCTGGGAGCAGTTCTCACCTTAATAGAATCCACCAGGTCCTCAACCAGGAAGAGGCGCCTCAGTTCGATGATGGTCTTGTTGAGTTTGGCAAGAACGATGTCGCTGTACTTGTGGACCATTTCGTCAGACAGCGCCACATCCTGGTCCAGGTACTGCCTGTGAAACGGAGCAGAGGGAACGAGTGGCTCCATCAGCGTTCAATATCGTAAACAAAACACACTCATAAAGAAAACAGAGGGATTAAATATAAAAACATTGAGTGATCCATTGTTAGTGATATGAATGCAATCATTGATCATTTATTAATGTGTAACTCAAGAGAGATCAGCAGGTCCCTGATCTGTGCTGTGACTGTCTGAGTTAACCCTCATGAAACCAGACCAGCACATTTTATAACGTTTATTATAACGTGTTATTATACACTCCTTCTGTATATTCAGTTAAACCAGTGTGTATTTTGATGTATTTAGTCACATTAATGTTTTCACTCTGGTTGTACAGGAAGTGGTGCAGAGACGTTGGCCGTTACAGAAACGTCACTTCACTGATTTCACCATCCCACGGCGTGTTGCAGCAAATTTAATCATAACCTCCCAATGAGCAACGTATTGTCACATTGCTGCTAACATTCTGAATCATCAGTGACTCATCGCTCACTTGAACGGGTGGCCCTCATCCGACTTCTGGATGGCCTGCAGGATGCCTTTGTATATCCTGAAGCAGATGGTGACAGACAGCAGAGCCAGGCCGATGTAGGAGAACACGCTGACGATGCTGCATGCCATCAGGGAGAGAAGCAGCAGCAGCGAGGCGCCGAACACCACGCCCGTGGTCTTCACATCACGCCAGTACAGGAGATCCACCACTGCAGCAGGAAAAAGACTCGTGGTTAGTGTCAGACATCCTGTGAGAAGTGACTGAGCTCTTCTGTGTCCTCACATCAAGTATTGACCCAAATACGCTCTATGTTAAAACGTTCTAACTCAATAACAAAAAAACTGACAATCGTTAAAATCTGAATAATCGTTAATATACCATCTGATTTTCTAAAGTTGATTACATGAATCAGAAAATGAAACATGTGATTGAGGAAAAAAAGCAGTGAGCCATTTTGCATTTTACTCATCTGTTACTGCACATGCTCAGTACCAATCAGGTAGGTAGTGGAGAGAAAATGGCAGCTGCGAACATTTCAGTTACCAGAAAACGGTCTGAATGTGGGCAGAGTTTGCTGCAGGTATTAGAGCAAATAAATAATTTCAAAATGACTTGAGGCCAGCAGAGTTATGATCCAGATAAAAACACTGAACTTGGTGGTAACGACAAGTACAAGTAATGTGTTTGTGTGTTGACGGGGAAAGTGGAATCTGGAGACAGTTAGGCGACAGACGTGTTATTTATTCACATGAATGTATGCAGATGTTGATGATGAAAGCCAACAGTGGCTGTGCTGTTCAAACAGGCCTGTGCTTCAGCAGTTTTGATCATTAAAACATGAGATCAGCCATCATGAGACTCTTGCTCTAATGGGAAGTGAACATTGATTTGTTTCAGGTTCAGACCGACAGCCTGACCGGCTGAAAACAGCATGAAGTCAATTGACCTCGGGGAGAACCTGTTCCAAACAAATAGACTCAAAACTTGACAAAATATTGCCTCGGCAATCACATGACCAAGGAAACTTCTGACTCAAACTGCCTCTTTCCCCCATAAGAACAACATCAGTTACATCATAGTCGACGTCATAATTCATCATGCTGACAGTTGATGTTAAAAAATGTCACAGCTCAGTAGAGATCTGGCTCGGACTCTGATTTCAGATCATGAATAATCCCGAGAATCAAAGGGAAAACACATTACATGAACCTATCAAGAAACGGAAACCTGAAGCAGCAACCACACACCATCTGCTCAGCCGTATAACACAGAAACCTTCAAACTGACTCATTAAGCAGGATCAGGACTCAAATCCAGTCTGGTCACCGGCATGCAGGTGCCGAGGTGTCTGATGGGGGGCGGGGGGGCTCTGCCAGAAGACAGCTGAGCTCATGACGGAGGTCCTGCACTGAGCGTGCTCATGTTTCACCAGAGAATTCCAGGCAGGTCAGTGGACGTTATTAGAAGTGAAAAATTCCTGGGTTTCCTTCAGGCTCTGACGTCACTCAGGGCCAACACATGCTGAACTTTCTGAACGCCGTCAAGCAAAGCTCCAAAGACGTTATAATCACAGGTTCCTGATCCAGAGCCTGACAGTTGTACAGAAACCAACTGGTTCTGCTGATGAGCAAACTGCCGCTGCGTGCTGAGCTGATTCCTGCACAGAAACAATGGCGGCCATGTTGCGCCCACCCCCAGCTGCCTGCATTCAAACAGCCAATTAAAGTCAGACATCTTGCAGCTGAGTGGACAAATCCATCTTAGACTAAACTGCAGACAGGGGATGCTCATTAAAACCCAAATCATGAGCATTAGCATATAATCACAAAAACATCCTCAGCAGTCTGTTTCCAGCATCTCATCTGTGACAACTCTGTCACGGTGACTGATGAGGTCATCTTCATTCACTCAGAGAGCACAGACCTCCACCTGGGCTGAACGTTCTGCGGTATTAAAGAAACAAAATGCTGCAATGGTTCTTATCCCACAATGGCTAGGAATCCTTTTATCGATTGTTCTGTAGGCCATTACCCACCATCAAAATGGGTTGTTTTTTTTTTTATTGCCTTTAATGACGTTATGTAACACTGATGCCATTGAAGCAGAAAGGTCACAGCAGCACCTTAAAAGACAAAGTCAGGGAAAAAAACAAAAACAAAAATCCTATCCCCTATGCAATAAAAATTCTTAAAAACTTCCTGAATTCAGACAGTGATCTAGATTGCCCCTATATCCAGTCAATCGTTCCTATGGTCATAGCCCACCTCTCCTGAAAATTTCTTCAAACTTCACGAGTAACTTTTTAAGTAATTTATCCAAACAAATAGCCGCTTCTGAAACTATCACCTCTTCCCCTGGGCAGAGGTGATTATTTCCATCATCGATTCGGAATGACTGATGAAAGGTCAAAATGACAAAAATATCGGTCACAAGGTTTCAGAGCTCATAAAGAGGTTTTTACAATTTGAGGTCGAGACAGTCAATTTTAAAAGGCTGAGAAGCTGATAGTCTTCCAACCCCTGGGAAAAAATTTAAAGACGTCAGAAATAAGCAATGTTCACTTTATTAGAAACTGATAACTGCTGAGGTCAACAACCAGCCCAACATAATACAATGAAAAGAGTCGACTAGTCGCTACAGTGGTATGTAAAGCATCCCATCACCACTCAACCTGACTGCATAACAACGTCAGTGTAACACAGACTGGCTGTCAGTATCAGGTTTTGAAGAATGCCAATTGGAATGCAAAACAAAAGAAAATCCTCAGCCATGATGTTGATTGCTTATTCCAATCTTGTTATTATCAGCTGACAATACTGACCCAGTAAATAGGTTTGTTACTACAATATGTAACTGTCAATTCAGGGAGCTAGTAATATTATTGGGAGAAAAAGGTGAGTAGATCAAATCAAGTGAACATACTGTCATTCTGAATATATAATCTGAAACATTGGCTGCTGTTGCCTGGTAACCACCACTTACTGTAAGAATCATCATCTGATGTCATTTCAGTACAGTCATGTTACTGTAACAATCGTCCGTTCAAGAAAAGGTTTAGGATCAATGCAATTTAATATCGCCACAGACTCTAGGTCAGATCCAGTGAATACATCTCCTCACTGTTTTTCAGACAGACTGATTGAAAAGAGCCGGACAGCTTCATGTTCGCGAAGCTTCTCGCTCTAGATCACAGCGAGCCGGTCGGTTAGCCGACAGCTGGCTCAGCATGCTAACACCGTGTTAGCTCGTTAGCCACACGGCGGCAGCTGTTCACACGGGCCCCCGTTGTCTGCGTGTAAAGACGTGGAGCGAATAGCCAATACGAGACGGGGAGGAGGGTGAGGAAGAGGCGGGTCCGCGGAACAAATGTGGCTGCTGGCTACATATGGTAGCAGGCGTGCTAGCACCGCCGGAGCCAGGCTAAAAATAGAGCCTACATCACAGCTAGGTTAGCTAAAGCTCGACCGCCGCTCGCTACGTGTAATCTCTACCCCGATCCCCTCCCGCCCCAACACGGCCCGTATCCACTAAACCTCCCATCATCGTCATCCCCTGACTGCTGCCTGGCATCAGTCCTCGCCTCGGGGGCAAATCCGTCAAACCGTCCGGCATGACCTCCGCCGGCGTCCCTGTCAGCCTCCAGCCCTGCCGGGGCTTCAGCCCCCGTTCCGCCGCCCATGCAAGCTCTTCACCGAAAACATACCGCGCCGTAACTGCACTCAGAAACGCCGTGAGGCGGAGAGAGACGGCGACAAACAGAAGATTATGAGTGGACTAACCCCATTTGGCGTCCATCTTGAACCTCCGCTGAGCACGCAGCAGCAGCGCGGCTCCGCCTGGCTGAGAGCAGGGAGAGGGGAGCGACGGCGCATGCGCAACTCGGCCTCCTCCTTTTGACACGTGAGCGATTCAATTAAAACTGGTCTACGAAAACGTGACGGAAATTAAAAATCACTTTTAAAGAGGCTCCAGCGTTCACGGCGATACCAATAGAAACGGGCGTCAGCTGCTTTCAGCAAATTACTGTCTCTGAACGCAGACATCCAGTTTACACAGTTCTTTCCACAAAATGTCTCGACACTGAGGAAAACAAACTTGGGTAACATTTAAAATAAACAACCCCCCCCTCCAGCAGTAACAATCAAAGCCTTCCTTTCATTTTGCAGCTGTCAAATGAGGCCCATTCATAAAAACCAACCATGTTTATGGATCAGGGTGGTGAGACATGCTGTCATGAGGAGCAGCTTTTCTGATGAGGGTGTGTTGCATAACCCAACTGTAAAAGGACAACTAGCTCCAACACCAGCGAGCAGAAAAGATAAAAGGAATCAACCCACCAAAGTGCAATAAAAGCAGACCTGCTGAGTTTGAAGTCCATGTAAGGATCTACAAGCTTGTCCTGGATCACCAGGTGCATGCTGGGAGAGCTGAGGTCAGCAAGCTTCTCACGCCTTCGTCACTGACCACTTGTGGTTTCACGTTTCACACTACGCGCAAATATACAGACAATGATTTTACACAAACAAAACATAACTGTATGTCTTATGTTTGCAGGATTCACACGAAGGCTCAATGTTTATAATGTTCCTCCTGACACGACAACTCATAAAGCTAAGTGATTCTTAGAGTCTGGATAACGTCACTGCAGGCGACAGAAACAGCTGGTGTGGTTACTGTTTACTTTGTAATATTTGATGAGTCAATAAAATGTTTCATAATTGAGCGTGAACAGCTAAGATTTGGCAGGTGAGACACTGCTGAAATTAAATGATGTATTGTTAACATTATGGCGGCGCAGTGGTTAGCACTGTCGCCTCACAGCAAGAAGGTCCTGGGTTCGATTTCCGGGTCAGGACGTTTCTGTGTAGATTATGCACGTTCTCCCTGTGTCTGCGTGGGTTCTCTCCGGGTACGCCGTTTTCCTCCCACAGTCCAAAAACATGCAGACTGGGGGTTAGGTTAATTGGTCACTCTAAATTGCCCGTGTGTGCGTGTGCGTGTGTGTGCGTGTGCGCCCTGCGATGAACTGGCGACTTGTCCAGGGTGTATCCCGCCTTCACCTAAAGATGCTGAGATAGGCTCCACCCCTGCACTGTGTGAACAGCTCTCAACTCCTGTACATTAAAAAACACAGTGGCAGCAAGCTTTTTAGTTTTTACATGTTTCTCAAAAAAAAAAAAAAAAAAACGGGAAAAAATGAAGGGGAATTTGTGACAGTCGATGTAATGGGTTCTTATTAATGCATGGACACCATTGTGGAAAGATGGCCTTTTATCTCAGCAGGTTTTTTGTAGAAATATATGTTGGCCCATTTATTTGTTTCAGCCGATGTCACTTCCAGGTCAAAATGGGGGAAAATCTCATCAGTGTGTGGTCACAACATTCAATTTAGTCCGATAAACACAAAAAGGACCAGAATAATAAAGTCGAGGACAACGTTGACGCTTGATGTGATCAAGAAGTCGGACTACGATGAAGACGTAGTTAAAGCTCACTTGCTAACGTTACTGTACATGTTGGTACAAAAGGGGTTAGCATTAACGGCTAGCATTAGTATCAAATCTGGAGTTCAGAAGGGCCTCATTCATAGAACATAAATGAGCTCAGGACCAGATCTTACTTATAATCTGACAAACACATGTCTTAAGTGTTGTCGTACCTAATTTTGGTAAGAAAACGCAACACAGCATTGCGGATCATTAACACAGGACTCGATGTGTATAATTCATGGAGGAAAAATAATACATGCAGATTTTCTGCACATTTTAAAGAGCTTTTAAAGAGCTAAAACAAAACTCTAGAACGGTCATTTGTATTTCTCCTGAACGTTATTTCAAAAGTCAGTAATGTGATTCGCCATAAACAGGAACTTGAGACAGGTTTCAATTATTTCCTCACTTGGAAGATTATCAGGCAGAGTGACACAAGACTGGAGTTTCACAACGTTTTAAACAGCTGCAGAACGACATTGTGTTTGGTTACTGTTGCACAGCTTAAATAAATGTGCTCCGATGACCGAACAGAGTTCCTCCTGAATGCTTCACGATGACCTCGGCAAGGACGAGGAGGAACGCAAGTCATCCTGGCTGATGGTGCGTCTCTTTCCTCATGTCCAACTACAGGCTGCTCAGTCTCACTCGAGGCATCAAACTGCTGCTTCCGCAGAGCCTCTCACACACATTAAATGTTGCTTAGTCATTGCAGCTCCAACCTCGTAGTTTCACACAAACCGTCCTGATAGCAGCTTCGCTCGGTCGAACTGCAAACTCATTCTGCAGCTTCATGCTCATCATCATTCATTATGGGCTCAGAGAGTGACGGCTCGACGAACGGAGAAAAACACACAAACACACAAAGGCCTCAGTGTTGAGATGAGAAGCAGCTACAACATCAGCTAATGCAGCAGCAGCACAACACAGTGTGAGATGTTATTTTAATGTTAACAGCCTATGTGCTCTTTCAACGATTTAACCTACATATAAACTTCACATCATGAGTGGACCTGATTCAAAAGAAGGGAGTGGTGTTGAGTCCCATGATGCAGTGTCTCAGGGCTCTCAGACCTTAATGTAGAAAATAATAGGGGACCAACTTCCTCTGAGGTACAGCTGTATTCACGTCAGGCTGTCGCTAGTGACCACTGATGTATCTGCCTAATATTTTCAGAATTATTGTGCTTTCATTTCACCTCAAGTTTCACTCGAGGCACAAAACATCAGAATCATCTCTGTTACGAGCACGAGTGATCTAAAAAGTGATTGAGCACCGTCAGGCTCGTCACGCCGCGTGACGCCAGACGTGAAGCGCCGCCGTCGGGGGAGAAACCACATGTTCCAGGCAGTCCTGTAGAGAGACGGCACTGCAACATGAACTGTGAGGAAGAGGAGCTGCTCTAAGCTCGAATCAGTGAGGAAAACGTGTTTCTTAGTTGAAATAGTCACCTTTAGTAACAACAATAAGCTTGAACACATAACTCTTCATTTCAAACTCAGCTGGGGAGGCTGGAACAAGGTTTGCTCTCGTGATGCCAGCTGAGCAGAAAGCTCTCCGACCCTGCTCCCTGCTCCAACTCATCAGCATATCGCTGGCACAGCAGCCAATCATTTACCTGCCTGCTATCTTCACCGCACTCACAGATCTCCTCCTCCTCCTCCTCCGGCTACCTTTGGTCACAGTGGCTCACTGTCCAAAGGTCATCTCTGTAGCTGCTGCCGCTGTGGCTGCGAGGACGGGACGTCCAGAAAAACCTGCCATTGTGTCACCGGCGGAGTCAGAGCCTCGCGCTTACAAAGGCCAGAAAACAGCCATCAACAGGAAGTTGCCAAAACACAAAATATGCACCCTAAAGCTCCCCTTCTACACTCCACAGCCTGAAGCTTCTAAACCTGTAGCAGATGTTCATTCACATGTCCACAACCGTGTGAGACTGCAGCACCAGCTGATCACATGCACCCGTCTGCTCACCCATCAGTGTCTAACGTTCCAACCTTCCCTCCAGTCAGGAAGCAAGAGAAGACATGAGGAACACCTGCAGGGAAGCGTCCACACTGGGCTGCACACACACCAGAGACAGACAGAAGAGGAGGAAGAGGAGGGTTACCCTGATCTCTCCAGGACGTCGCTGCAGACCCACCCTCCTGCTTGTAGCCAAAGTTGTTCTCCATGTCGTCGGATCAGACACACATTCCACACAGAGTGCCACCAAAGGTGTGCGAGTAACAGCGTGTGTGTCGGCTGCTGGAGGAGGAAAAGGAGGAGGAGGAGAAAGAGGGAGGGGAAAACCCGAGCGAGGCTTCCTCCAGGGGAGACGACTGCAGCGAGCGAGCGAAGTGTGTCAGCTGACTGTCTGCTGCCAGCCCACTGACGCAGCAGCCACAGTGACTCACCTCCCCCCCATCCGTTCTTCCCTTTCCCCTCCTTTTTTTCCCCTCCCTTGAACTTCCACCTCACTCTCTCCCTTTTCCCTCATGCTGACACAGCAGCCGGTGAATGATTCCTGATGCAGCTTCAGATCTAAAAAAAAGAGCCAGAGGCCAGTTCCACGCCCATCAGAATCCACCAGCAAATATCTGCTCCCACAATCCTGTTCAGGGCCACAACAAGTTTTTTCACCAATTAATATGGCCGTTTATTTTTTTTTACAATTAAAATGACACTACCTTTTTCTTCTCTGTACCCCCTTTCCTTAATTAAAAGTCTTATCTTCCAGGTAAGCCATCATATTGAACAAATTTAGAGGGATGTAATGATGCACAGTGAGGTGGCTGCATATCAATACAATTACGAGCCTTTTCCAGCCGATTGAGATGTTAAAGGAGGCAACACAGGTCTCAAACAGCAAATGGTGCTGACACTATTATACAGTAAGTTCACTTTAAGGTCTTTTCACAACATCATGTGGTAACTCACTGCTTCGCGGAATTTCAATGAAGAAAGCAGAGCAGAAAAAAGTGGTTTCGACTGCAGCAGTAGGAGCAGAAGGCCGTTGCAATATGTCAGAACGACCGTCTAAAAGGGAAGGGCGGAGCTACAGAGACAGGAGGGAAGAGGAGGGCAGAGTTGCTACCATATGAGTCTCAGGCTTGATTTACAGAACTTACAGAATCCAGCTCTAACACTTTCCATCTACAAATAAATGGACATTTACGTTGTTTTACATTTTGTAAAGTTTAGAACCTCCTGACATCATAAATGAAAGGGAATTATTTAATTTTATAGAGGAAAGAAAAGAAAAAACTTAACTACTATTTTATCCTTTTTGTCTGAGAAAAGATTAAATGCAAGTAAAAAAAAAAAAAAGTGACAAAATTGTGAACCATGAAACCAGTGTCGTTCATTGGTAAAAGTGGAGAGAGAAAAAAAAAAATATATTAATTGCACAAAATCTTTGAAGTGTCTTATATTGAAGCCACAGGACCCTTGTTGAAAAAGGTCATCCTGGCCAGTTTTCAGATTTCAATTTTTTTGTAATATTAGTTTTTCGTTTTTTTTTTGTTGGGTTTTAAAAAAACTGTCAATAAAAATGAATTCAAAATGTGCTACTTTGGCTCAGATGCAGCGCGTCACTTAAGTCATTAAATAACTATAGTGGAGCAGTAGTACCACCAGGAGAAGGAAGAAGCAGTCGTAGACACAGAACAGAGCGATTACAGTCGGGAATAATCTGAATTTCTGCCAAAAGCAACAGAGATTAAAAACTGGTAATCACTGTCTTCCCCCACCAGAGGGCGCCTGTCACTTTGTAAACTCTCCAATAAAAGACAAAGGACATAAAAACTGATTAACTACAGGGAGACAGGCAGAGCTGCTGCTCCTGTGCAGAATGACTCAGGACCTGTACAGACAGATCACCTGCAGCACTGATTACATCAGCAACTGACAGTCTAGTCACCCCTGATGATGACCTGCCCTCGCCTCTCTTATCTAGAAACAAACCTGTACTTCATGACAGATGCATTTACATAAAGTACAAAGTTTGTTTCTGAGAGGACAATGTAACCTCTCACCTTCATCTGACTTACCCAGTAACCAAACACATAGTTCAGACCACAAAACTTCACTCACAGGTTTATAGTAATGGATATCACTGAGGTTTGTAACCATACTTTACCTCCTATTTCTCCCATCAGACATTAATGAGGGCTTATTTCATAAATCTGGACGTCACGTTAACATAGTTATTGGTTTAACTTACTGAACTGGCACATAAAGAATGTTTTAAATCAGCTTTCTGACGACATACGGCAGCATAACTGCCTGCTTATCGCAGTCAGACTCCTTCAGATCCGCTCACGGTCAACTAATCAATCTATCAAAAACTTATCAATCAAAACCCCACGCCCCCCCGGATAAGACAAAGAGGAAGAAGAGAGAGA
>KV751317.1:4697887-4713117 GCA_001698575.1 Mola mola | reverse complement strand
CTAACGGATCTAGAAGGTCTTCCTTATTCTTACTACTGCCCGGTCCAGTATCACCCTCTTCACCCACCCAAGGCATGTTCTTGGAATGAGAAGTGAGGGGTTCGGTGGAAAAGGAGCCCAGGGGTGCAGCAGATCCTGAAGTAGGGGGCTGGTTGGGACTCTCGCTCAGAGAGAGCTCCTCCAGAGAGTCAGGGGAGTGAAGAGGGGAGAGAGGAGAGATGGGAGCAGGGGAATCACCCTTCTGCCCAAGTGCTTGAGTAGAGAGGGAGGAGGGAGAATGCAATACAGCACATATCAAAGACATACTCCATTCCTTAAAGTGCCCACCACACCTGGGGTGAATCATTAGGACCAGACAAGTGCTGCTGAAACGTTGACTGTGACTGGTAGATTCAGTAAAGGTCTGACCAGTTCTTTTTGTCCTGAATAACTCCAGTCAAAGGGTTCACAATTTTCAGTTTAATTTTTATGCACTTTCTTGATTGGTCTGGCTCCTGGAGACCCTTTAGAACTTCATATTACTGACACAAAAATCATGTTAGCCAATTTAAAGTGAGTGAACACATAACTTAGAAAATATGTGCTGTTCTCCTGTAATGAGAAAAACATGCTGTTTTCAGGAACAAATAGTCCTGTTAATTCCAACCTAACTCACATGACTGGCAAAATCCTGAATGTATGGTTACAATTACATTGGAAACATGTATTGAGAGCCTTTTCAGTTTCATCACGTTCACACAACTGACCTAAATAAAGATGTCTGCTTTACAAAAATAAAGCCAAAATATCCTAAATATAAGCACTGTCATCTTTTGCTGATGATGTCATTTGGAGTGTGTGCAGCGGTGACTGGGTGATGGAACTGTGGTATTGAGCGTTTCCCCCTTACACCTGAACACCAAATCATCAACAGGGATTAGCTGTCAATAACGATGTCTCGCCCCCTTTCATAGTATGAATTAATTGATTAAAACAAAACCGATGTGAAAAATTAACACTTGAACATACATCAGCACAATAAAACATTTTTGGGAAAAATATATTTGATGTGTACTTTGAGTTTTTCCTTTGGCCCATCTGCTAACATAAAGAGAAAGTCTATGAACTATACTGCAGCCAGCCACTAGAGGGCCATTAGGACATTTTGGCTTCACTTTTTGGCAGCTTGTATCAGCCATCTTTACACACAGTCAGTGGTTATGATTGTTGGGTGTCTCCCTTTAAGACTTCTCACCGATAATCATATATCATCAATCATATACTTGCTGGGAAAATTAAACTTAATAAAAATGATCATAAAGGTGCTTTCCCTTTAATATTGAATATGTTTGAAGGTGAATTGTGATCATGTCAGACGTTGATATTTAACATATCAAATCTTGACGTTGTGAATTTTATTTTGACTGATTCATGTGACCTGCTGCTACAACATGGCAATTTCCCTTCAGTGATTAATAAAATAAATCCAATCTAATCTAACGTAAATAGTTTTTAAATCCAAAGTTGTAGCTGGAGGGCAAGCACTTTTAAAGTTTTTAAGTCTCGAGCACTAACAGCCTGTGTTAATACTTTTAATAGCTTCAATAATTGGCTGATTTCTTTACTCAAACACGAGTACAATAAACAGAACAGACAACCTTTCACAGTCTGGATCTGGCAGCATTTGTCTGGTTTCAGGAAAGGTGTTAAAACAACCGTTTGCCCCAGGTTTGGTTCCAATGAACCATGCCCAATGTTACACACAAACTGAAGTGGAGGTGAATGATGATTCCTCTCAAAGAGCATTTTCACTGTATTGTGACACATTATGAATCCTAAAAACACTGACATTGTTCGAGGAGAATCATTATTCTGGTACAGTTACACTTGTGTAAGATCATGTCAATCTATTCTAGAAGAACAATCATATGTGAGTCACAATGCAACACAAACACGATCAAATGTGTCAACGATCCTCTGCACACGTCCACAAGCATCCTGAGTAAAGTTAGCACAGATACAACAAGTCTATAGCTTCTGACATGCAGAGGGATATTTTTTTTCACTTCAGAGACAAACAGGGGAGTGAACTGAAATACACGAGGAGGAGGACGGGGAAACACATTAAGCACAGAGAACTTGCCTGTAGGGAATTGCATCAGAGGATGAGGCTGAGCTTTAGAAGGAGAAGGTACATCTGTGGAGGAAACCAGAGAGAGTAGCAGAAAATGAGCTTAGTCAGCATGTAGGGACGGCGAGAAGGACCAGAGGAACAGACAGAAACCCTCATCAAACCACTTAAAGGTACATGTCACAAAGTCTCAGCAGGGCCGTCTTATTCACTGCTTCTGCGTTACATGGAAACCAAAAGGGGGACATGGCAGTCCGAGGGCTATTCTCAACCTAATTACAAAATACTGTTCCCCTGGAGAGCATGGCTACTGGTTAGCACAGGACTGGGGCCTCATTCGAATCGCGCTGGGACGATGTGGGAAGACACAACTGGGAGAGCATCATGGTTTGGTCAGTGAATTTGGCCTGGTTTTAGGTCACAACCCTTCCAGGGAATCTTCCTCCATCTGTGTTGTTTAACAGTGAACTCTAGTATTTCTCAACTTAAGTCCTAATTCCTGAAATTTGAGCATCTAAAATTTCACAAAAAACAAATTATTCTTCTTCTTATTTTTCTAAATTACTCCGGTACGGATTTTCGTTGCAAAGACCGATTAGCTTGACATAGCTTTACAATGCAATGACACAGGACATAACAGAACTTAAAAAAAATCAATTTCATCTCTCACCATTAACTTCGCTCAAAATGTTACTGCAAGTGTCTGATAACATGGAGTAGATATGTACAGTGAAACGAGAAAAGATAATGTATGAAATGAATGTTTCTGAAGGAGCTCCCCAGTGACAAATTCCGACAGGATTAATCTACTTCACACATTTGTTTCTTATACATCAGACAGCCGTGCCCTTTTGGCACAGACTGATCAGGAAAGTTTCAGTTAGAAGTAGGTCGGACATTGTCACAGCAGAACAACAATGCTATAAAGACTGAAAGCATACAAAGGTCGAGTTTAGAGGTTGGACAAAGACGAGAAAAAAGAGCAAACACAGACAGCACAAAACCGCAGCACATTATGAGGTCACTCAAAGAAGACGTATAAAGGAAAGTTAAGATGAAGTAAATTAAAAGCAGCATGCTGAAAACGGGCTGTTTCTGGTTCTCTAACCAAATTTACTTAATTCTATTTTATCAACACGTGGCAGTTTAAACTTCTCAAAACTCCAGAATCCCATGTTCAAAGTCCACTCAAAAATGAGTCACAAAGGATGCGCGAACTCCTCAGCGGCTCATGAAAAAAATCTTAAAACGATCACAGTAAGTAAGCAGCAAGCTAATAATCCAGCACACAAAGATTAAAAAGTCAATTGTTCAGTAACACTGAGGCTGGCAGTGAATCCAGGCTGTTTCTTTAACTGTCACTGTTCACACCGTCAAATTAAAGTCAGATCAACTATCAGAAGGTGCAAAATTACAAAAGATGAGTAATAATCAGAAATTCACCCTTAAATCAGGCTGAATGTCGCTCCTCTGGTAAGCAATGATCCAACAAAACTGATATAAATCTCCCAAGCTCAGGTTGAATACGCCATCACACAGACATGACCCATTTTAGATTCCATGTTTTAAAAAAGAAAAAAAACAACAAAAAAAACAAAACAGTTTACATTCATTCAGTTCATTCAGAATCAAAGTAATTCAGTGACAACAAACAGAAGCTAATCGCTACTTCAACCACAACATTTTACCAAACTGTCCCACAATCACATGGTGATTAACATCTATTGACATCGTCCAAGGCATAATGAGAGCTGCAGATCCACGAGGGGGAAGCTCAGAAGTGATCTCTCCGTCAGCATGAAACCTCAACCCGAGGGAGCTAAAGGTTAGCTCGCTGACATCATCAGGGGGCAGAGATAGGAGGAGGGGAGTGGAAGCTGGTAAAGTGCTTGGATCAACTGATAGCATCGTGTCTTCACATCCACTCATTCAGATGAACAACAGGTAAACGCCACCATATTCCTAATGTGATGCAGATGGAGGCACAATGCATCGTGGGAGGTCTCATTATATGAACTTAACAGCATGGAATCACAGTCAGAAATCAATCTGAAGCTGATTAGCACATTTATTGGCCTCATGCAGATTTTATAAATAATCTTCATTGACTGATTCATGTCGGCCGCTCTGTTTAGTTACCTCTGCTGTCGAGGTTTAGCTTCCAGCCAAGACGACCTGCAGGATCGAACCAACGAGACATGTTTACCATTCAACTTGTTGTAAAGTCATCCAGCAAAGTCAAACAATATTCAAATATCATTTACAGTCTTGTACTACTTTATTTTTGCCCCATCTCCGCTCAGCGCTCCACCCCTCGCTTGCAGCTTACCTGCTGTCACCTTCCAACTTTTAAACTAGACTATTATACACTGAATAGCAGCAGGCTCTGGGTTAACTCAGCCACGCATGTTGGATTCAGACAAAGATTCACCACATGGATATGTAAACAAAGTAAAGAACCTGATTTTCATCGAAGGCAGACTTTAAATATCACACTAACTTTGGGCTGGAAACATTTCTTACAGGGTGATTAACGCATTGGGGCGATTGTTCAGCCTCGGCAGAGGTTTGCAGTCTCAGATTGCTTTTGTAGGGTATAAATTATTATGAGGAAGAACAAGTAGTGTGAGGAAATTTCTAAAATGTTTGCATTTGTGTTCCAAGAGAGTAAACAGTATAATTTGCTTTTGGACTGGTTGTCAAACTATTTTAATACAGGATAGAGAATCCTGTAATTTATCTCCATTATTGTCTGCAGATTAATTCGTAATGAAACCTACAGTTAACGCAACCCGTCATAAACATCTTTAGATGCTCTTTTTGCCCTCTAACACTGCCGGGGTTGCAGCCTGACTCTGTGGTGTCCATCTGTCCTTGAGCTGAATCTCCAGTTACAGTTGGACTCAGATGATTCAGGCACACGACTCACCTGCCACCATCTCGTAACGTCAAGAACTCAAAGTAAGATTCTCTGCCTGCCGTTGGTTTTTAAGTCACCGTAACGTCACTCTGTCTTATCTTTATAATAACAATGAGAGACACCAGAGCAGGATAGGTTTGTTCCTGCTGCTTGGTTAGATGACACAAAAAGTGGTTTTAAAGAAGAAAATTTTTTTGTGTCAAGTCAATCAGTACATTTAGAGCCGTTTCAGTGGTTTGGACAAAACCAGGCTAGCAGGTTCCCTATGCCTCCGGTTATTATGAACACACAGACAAGATTTTAGGTCTGAGAGCATCAATACAGCAGATCCCAATTTATCTCAGTACTGATGCATCGGTTCAACTCAAAATATACTCCAACTGGGAAGTTACTGTTCCATAAAATGTCCCACTCACTGATCTGAGTCATCAAAAAGGTTTGGTATGTGATTACTGTGTATTAACACATACAGGTATATATTCAGACATTTTAGCCTGTAGCTTAGTCACTGTGCGACCGTCTGCTCTTGCAGGACAGAAAAAGCAGACGAAGAGAAACAAGATCCCAGGAGGAGCATCAGGCTGTGAAACCAATCTGACATAGTGGCTAAACTGTAATTACATCAACTCGTGACACACACTGGCTCTACAAGACTTTTCTTTAATCAAACTTTCAGCTTTCAGCACTTTAAAAACAATTGGGGTTTCATAAAATTACTTCTTTCAGTTTTTTTCGTGAAATAAATCCCTTCACGGCCTTAAAATCTCTGATGTAATTCTAAACCTTTGCCTCATTTAAATTGTGAGGATCTTTCTATGTGATTCTTTGCCCCATCTTCACTCACGCTGCGCCCCTCCCATGCAGCCGGATCAAACCAGAGCTTACCTGCTCTGTCATCTTCTGACTTTTAAACCAATCTACTCTACGCTGCACAGTGCCAAGTTCTAACTTTCTTCATTTTGAAACTGTGGAACTCACACCAAAACTGTCTGCTGATAAACAGAACTACAGTTGAGAGGAGGAATGAGTTTTGGCTGAATTATGAGGTGAACTTTCCCTTTAAAACCTCCCTGAGAACAGCAGGAAAACCCCAGATCAGCATTAACAGGATGAAATCAGCACCACATGGGTATCATCTTTCACTGCGCAGATCTGGATGTGTCACAGTGGCAAGTGAAGATTACCAACAAATGAACATGTGCTCCTCATATTTAGAGTCACTGCTGGACTGAAGGCCAGCTGCCGCGCTGGCAGAACACTCATGCAGACGCCAGGTGTCACGCCGCTGCCACTCAGAAGCACTTGACCCTGCTAATGTCCAGCCTTCGCCAGGATACAGGGAAAACAACAACACACACACACCCACAGCTTTAAGCCACCGTGACATCTCCCCTCTCCATCTAATCCACTTGACCGCATCACAAGCTCTACACAAACACACACTGACGGATGTAGGTGACCCTAAAGACAATGGAGGCTAGCAGTGATCGGTCGATTAATCAGCCCGTCAGTCACGCTGTCCTGCCAGGACTGACAGACGGAGAGAGGACCCACTTCAAAAACCTTTTCTACAGGAAATGATGTCACAACAGGACTCAGCAGATCTGATTTGACTTCAGAGACGCTTCGAAAAAGGCAACAGGACGATCAGGTGTTCATGACGTCGATGTTGACCGTTTGGTAAATGTCAAAACATCCCAGAGCCCAAAAGATGATTCATCAATTATTACAATAGTTGGCAACTGATCAAAAATGAACTACTCATGGCTGATACATTAAATGATTATTTTCATTTCCAATTCACCTGAAAATCATTTTCTCCCTGAATATTTTCAGTGTGTGATCCATCAAAATATTCTAATTGAAAAAATGGTTTTGACTCATCCGACAGTCCAAACCCTCAAATATTTTACGATAAATTAAGATCAAGAACAGCAAAAATGACAAATGAGCTCGACAGATTCTTGATTATTTTGTGATTAATTAATGTGTTCACATGTTAATTGTTTTAAAGAATAATAGTTAAAAAATGAGAGAGAAAACATCTGCCGTTTCTTGCTATTCTAGACAGTAAATAAAGAGTTTGGAGTGGTTTTTTTGGACTGTTGGATGGTCAAAAGCAACTTGAAGATGTCACTTTGGACTCTGGGAAACTGACGAGAACTCACAATTTCGGGCATTTTACAGAATAAACTATTAACTGTGAAGCTATACTATAGTTGATAAAATGTTAGAGCCTTATAGTTCCTTTTAAGATTGGTACCAGTGCTGTAACGTATGACTGTTCCCTCAATTAAATAACTAATTTGGTCCGTAAAAGTCAAAATAATGCATGTTCATTTAATATTCGCATAAACCAGAGATGATATCTTCAAATATTATTTTTAATCTCACCAACAATCTAAATCAGTTTCCTTTCACGAGACAAAGAACATAGAACAGACAACTAACATTAAACTACGAATGGTATCTTTTGTTCATTCTGGTGACTGCATGGTTTTAACCCAAGCAGTCTTCAGCTCCATCAGCCCCACCCTGCTGCCTGCTGCCCAGGCCTGGAGGAGGCCTGGAGGAGGCCAGCTGGGCCTGCGCACCTGCCTCATCCCAGCAAACAACAACAAGAACAACAACCGGCACCAACACAGCATCTCAGAAAACACAAGTCCGGAAATGTCCATCAGTCCAAACAATACAAGACCAGGGCAGGCAGGGCAGGCAGAGAAGCCTGGAGGGGTCAGGGGGAGGCTTGCAGGCCTCTGGCCCCTTGGCTCAACTGTGCTCAGATTTGAGGTTGTTGGTTTGGGTGGAGTTTTGTTTTTTTAAGGGGGGGGGGTGGTGGTGACTGACTCAAAACAGGCCAAGAACACGATAAAAACACAGAGAGGTGACTTAAGGCGTTGACGCCAGCCGGTGATGGTGTGGAGGCCGACAGGGAGTGGACCAGCGCGGATTCCTTTGTTGTGACTAATCTCTGGAATACGGCGCCGCTAACAACACGTGCTTCCATTATCGGACAGGCTGTGGCCCAACGTCCTACAGACACATCGATAATCTATACTATTAGAAGTTCTTCGCGCATAAATTCTACTACTGTGGTTACGAAAAGTTGGGATTGTGATCTAGTATGACATATCGTTATTTTACGTTAGAGATCTAACGTACAGACGGACTGGTTGCTGATGAACCTAACCGGAAACCTTGCGTCATCATCCCGCTCTTGATTTTTGTGGAACATGAAAGTTAAAAACATGATGAACCTAACCGGAAACCTTGCGTCATCATCCCGCTCTTTGTTTTTAACTTTCATGTTCCACAAAAATCAAGAAAAAACAAAACATGGGCACGTTATTACTGCGTTTTATTTGTTCGTGCTAGTATTAACAAAAATCCAAGGAAATTCAAGTCTGTCCGATAATGGAACTCGGTTAGCAAACACCCGGGCACGCAGCAGGCAGAGGCGCAGAGCAGATGGGCGCCGCTCCGCCTGACACCATAATGACATTCATTACGGTGAAAAGCGCCCAATATATTCATGTAAAAATGTTCAGAAAGGCCATGAATGAGGTTATGTTTGCGGGGAATCCTTATAAAACGGCGTCAAAGTCAGAGTGGTGCAATATTGCCGGATCATCCCGCAGCTTCACGTTACGCTTCCTGCGGTTTATTTGTCTAAACAGGTGGGCCGCACCAGCGACGCCGGGGCTAACCTGCTAACTCCACGGCACCAATCGGTGCCAGAAAACACCCACCGTGGCTTCAATTTTACTATTTTTAAACTTCCTTTCCATCATCTAACTGTCAAACAGCAGACGGGCTTCACAATGAGGACCGTCCGCTCCCCTCGGGGTAGCATCGCTAGCCCGCTAACCGGCTAACCACCGTGACGGAGCCGCAGAAAGATCAGCGATCCGGATAAAATAACCGCATTTTTATCAGTTAATGTACCGTTTTCCCCGAGAATAAAGCTGCTTAGACGGAAAAAAAGAAGCGCTTCGCTGCACTCGTGAACCGCCACGGCGGCGCCTCGACGAGCGCACGATGCTAACCTGGTTAACCTGCTAACGTGTAAAATACCGTTAGAATCCCGTTAATCCACATCGTCACGCCGATTATTTCACTTATTTGTTTATCTGGTTACGCGTTATAAATCTCGACCCTCCTGCAATCATTTATTGTGATTCTTTCCGTTCAGACACTCACACGATGCTGGAGCCGGTGTTCCCTCTGTCACCGCAGGTCGCTCTGCTGCTTCTGCGGGGGTTGGGGCTGCTTTCCGGGGTTCAGCCGCTGGGAGGGCGTCGCTGTCCGGGGCAGGTTCTGGCTCGCGGGCAGCCCGTGACTCCTGCTCGATCTTGGCGCTCTCGGCTTTGGGCGCGACCACCCCGGGCTCCCCGGCGAATGAAGAGGTGTCGGGAACAAAAGAAAAGATGGTGGAGTCCGGGATCGCAGTGTCTACCTCACGCTCCGGTTCGGGTCCCCACAAGTCTAGCACTGGTACCGGCTCCGTTACGTGGACGGGCCCTGCTAACGTTTCTAGTTCCTTCGGGGAAGTTTCTGTGAACTCGCGTGGCGCACTGTCTTCAGTAAAGTGCCAGTTCAGGGCGTCCTGGGCGCCGCCAACCAAGTCCACAATGTCATCCACACTGAAGAGATCTAGTTTGGGCCGCTCCGGCTCGGGCTCCGGCTCGGGCTCCCGCTCGGCCTGGTAGTGGTGCACCTCGTCGCTGAAGAAAGGAGTGGTGGAAGAGACTTCACGCTCCATGTCGTCTGCCATTTTTCTTTTATCTGCACCGTCTTCTTCTCAGGTGGGAAAAGTTTGAGACCCGGCAATGTCTCGGCTCAGTCACTTCGTGTAACAAACTTTCCACCGGCTCCGAGTTGTGATTCCGCACCGCTAACCCCCCTCCGATAAGCCTGCCTTTGACACCGGACGAAGAGGAACAAGTGCGCCACACGACAGTCGCCGTAGAGTCGGACCCGAGGCTCAGATGGACGCGGTGAAGTTTGGGCGACGAGGGGGAACTCTGCTGACCAATCACCTGTGGCATCAACCCTGAGTGACGTTGCACGTAGCGAATCAGAGCGCATTACAGTCGACGCTGACCACGCCCACCCGAGCGGATGCGTAATAGACACTTCCTCCATCAAACCTTTACGAGTTCGGACGAGTTTAGGCTCTAGTTACTCTGTTCTGCTCCTCCTCTGCGCCTCCTCTCCTCCAGCGGGCCAGTTATTGCATAACATTAAAACAGCCTTTTTCTTTTTTGACACAAACTCCTCCTGTCGTGAACACCCCCCGACCACACACACACACACACACATACATACATATCCCCCCTTTAAGAATCGCGGTGCAGTGACGTCATAATGAGGAAGTATTGAGTATTAACTTGAGACCTGTGTTGAAAAAAAATACCCAAAACTGAGTAAAAATAAACATGTTACATTGAAAAATGTCGCCCATAATCATACCACTCAAATTAAAGACCCAAAATATACTTCTATATACATTTACATGTATGCACTGCTTGTACTTCACACTACAGGAGACATGCATGTCATCCAGCTCCAGTATTTTACATTGGCGGTTGTCATCTATCTGTGGCAGATGTTGGCTAGCTGTGTTGTTAGCTGTTTCAGATATTAGGTGATTTTAAAACGTAATTTCACTTCATTCTGAAATGTCTGATGTGTTTTGATTTTCCATTTTCACAGAGTTCAGTAGTTTTTTCAGGGAACCTTGAAGGTATTTTGGAGGGAAACATGAAGCTGCAGAGGGTCAGAGGCTCAGCTTCAGCCTGAGCTATAGAGTTACAGAGTGACCGACCTTAGTCTATATATAACATGTGAATATACACATATAACATGTGAATACATACAGTACATACATGCGGCTACTCCGTGACTGAGCAGGCCAACGTGAAATAGAGAGGGACAGTCAGAGGTGCAAAAATGTTTCAGTTAAATCGTTAATGATAAATACACACAGAAGACAGGCTTGTGTGTATTATGACCATATTTATATGATGTTACACATTATTTGAACATAATCATCTTCAATTATGTCAATTGAGGTTCATGTTCATGTGACACATTAAAAAAATCTCTTCCTTCACTCTCATGGTGCCTAAAAATCCAGGACCTATTAAAATGTCAGTATTTGTAGTTAAGGAGTAACAACAGCTGGTACTGTCTGCTGTTGGCACAGTAAGACTCACTTTTGAAAGAAAAATGGACCTGAACAGGATTTTGTTATATTTAACATAATTTTTCTGCTCAGCATCACTTATATAGAAATAGATAATTAAATTATAATTATTAAAGGTAATTATATTAAAGTGGGAGACATGAGCTAACTATGGCTCATATTACCTAGTTTTGACAAAAGATTGCTAGTAGTGGCAGATATTAGCTTCTGATCAACATTTTCAGAACGACTGGCTCATTTTCACATAGCAGATAATCAAATGCATAACTAGGAACCTTGAAAATACTTTTTACATTGATGATAAAGTACAGTCATCCCCCATCACACTGATGCCAGGATCACATCATCCCACTTGGTTGTGTTTTGAGAATGACACAGAGAATGTGGGCGACAGGAGAGCGATGAAGTGACTGTGGACCCTGCGGTGATGCTCATGTTGCCCGGTGTTGCAGCAGATGGTCTCGGTGTTCGTACAGTGTGTCGGAAACAGCGGCTTCAGTCGCTGAGACGACTGAGTCATTGCCAACGTGTGGCTGAGTCACGCCACAGTCCATCCTGCTGCTGCCCTCTCCAGCTCACACCCTCCACCAGGACACCCTCCATCAGCTGAGTCCAAATCTGCTGCGTCACCACTAAATCTTAACACAGCATTGCACTTTCTACTCTACTCAGTTGCAGTACAGCGCATTTTAGATTAAATCAATTACAAAAACATGACTGGACGGCTGTTAGCCATGATAGCAACAGAAGCCAAAACATCTGAATGGCTGTGATACGGGCCTTAAACCCAGTAGCTCTTGTCATGCTGATGTTTGTTCAAGTGTTTTATTCTTTTTGTCGCATCAGTTTGTTTTTAATTAGTTATTTAACGCTATTAAAAGGGGCTGAAATGTCATGATTGACAGCTGAGATGTGCTTGTGATTGGGTTGGGTGAGTGTATGGGCGGCAACTCGATACCCCGGCCCCACCCCCCATCACAACCACACAGACTTCAAGCAACCAGTTAAAGGCAGCAACCCTCCTATCAGGATATTTTGGCTTCATTTTGCAAAGTGGGAGGAGGCGAAACATGTCGGCCATCTTTATTCATCCCAGTGTTTGTAAACCAGCAGAGTGAGGACATGTTTTGTCAGGCGATGACATTTTGGACGGTCGTCACAGCTAGCATTGAAAGACTTGGTTTTAAGGTTATGTTTGGGTTAAAGTTTAATGTTAAAGCAATGTGCTGGGGAACACGTGATCAGTGAGGGTCCTCACAGGGATAGAAGCACAAGTTTATATGTGTTGACCCACAGCTGCTGCAGGTCGCTGACACATAGAGTTATCTTTAGACATCCATTAGGATGATAGCAGCTGCTCTGATTACTGGTTACCTGGCAACAGTCTGGACAGATGGTGAGGAAGGAAAAGGGACAGTTCAACCCATGGGTGTTGGTACAAAGCGTTTTATCAATTGACATCCAACAGATCTCGACCAATTAGACGCTGTTTTGAGGGCTAGATGTAGCAAGTGTCTATTTCAGCAGAGATAATGGACACACAGACATTTTTAATGGCACTATTTAGATACAGCCATGAGCAGTTGCGACACTGGGGCATCGTCAGTGAGCGTGCTGCTAACCCCAGAACCAGACTCACGGCCTAACGGACCTGACTGGGGCGAGAAAGACAGCGGTCCATCTCAGCCCATCCCAACACACCATTTTCAGGAATCGCATGTTGCCACATTAAGGTAAGACGGGGTTTTAATCATAAACACCGTGGCCCTGCCTTATCATGAACACTTGAGTCCGAGCAGAGCTCCTGGATTAATAAACAGCCAGATAACAATGGTTTGGTTTCTTAAATCCTTATCCTGTTTGTTTTTAGTGGTGGTAAACAGAACTTTGGTTATGGTCGTGGGGAAATGTCATCAAAGTAAAAAGCCCCACCCGCTTTTTAGTTTCTTCCGACGCCCATGATTCAACCACAAATCAAATGTTTTAGTGCGACCTGTCCCTTTTACTTTGCTATGTGCTCCTCAGTTATGGGGATATCAGCTGTAGAGATGTCTGCCTTCTCACCAACATGATGGAACTAGATGACTCTGCTCAAACCTCCCTCACACTGTTTGGTGTAACCTGATATTTGGTAATAAACATTGCAATGTGCCGACCTTAGCGTGTCACTGGCTGAATAATGATCATTATGCACATTTTGATTGTAGTTTGACCGCATGACACTTTCAACACAACATTTCTGCTGTGCAATCACTGCTTTTACTTTGATAAAACATGAATTACAGAATATACTCTGACTATGTGTGCTGCAGCTCACCTTCTTCTGACATTTACTTCCTTGTGATATCTCCTAATACAGGATGTTGTTTCATCAAACTGCGGTGAAATGAGATTGTGCCTGTATTTGTTGTGCCTAAACAAAAAAACAAGCCAAATACAAAAGAAAGATTCACATAATGATTGAATAGTAGTATTTTGCCATTGAAACATATGTTCAGTGAGTCCCTGAGTCAGGGCTCCAAACCTGGAACATTTGAGCCAAGTCTGACTAACACAGGGAGTTTTACATCCATGTTTCAAAATCGATCCAGACCCTGATAATGACCCAACTGTAATCACTTTGTCATTCACAGAGGAGAAGACAACCTGTCACAGGACATTGACCCTGTGCAAGACACTCAGACCTGAGGGAGAGACATTAGAAAGTGAACGGACAGCGCCCCCTTCAGGAGAGGAATGTAAAAACGTGCACAGATACAGTCAGAGCAAATTAAATAAGTATAATTCTTAGGTACTTGTACTTTACTTGAGTATTTTCTGCTACTCTATACTCCCACTTATTACATCTTTGAGGCAAATATTGTACTTTTGCCCCAGTACATGTATTTAATAAGTTTATTTGTTACTGTGCAGACTACAGGCTGCATCAGACACAAAGACAGTAAGTGGTAGAATATGCTAACTAACCTAGCTGGGAATAAAACTCGGGACCTTCTTACTGTGAGTAAGAAGTACTGCAGTGCTCTGTACAGTATATCCATTGGTCCATCAATACAATTTATATATATTTATATAAAATAAAGACATTTATGTTTTAAATGAAGAGGAAACATATATGTACACATGTATAATCTTTGTGAGTATGTTGTTTTGATAAACTTGCACATATAAATCAAACACATAGCAAACATAAATGGTTACATCATATAAATCCATATAAAAATTCATCCAATTGATATATAGAATATGGTTACATATACAAGTTTTTTAAATTGTTAAAGGTGTGTCTTAATATAACCAGAGGAAGAATCTATGTGACATATAACATATAATATTTGGCCCTTTATGTAACATAAGTGGCACTATCACTTTTACTACTGAGACATATAGGCGGCACAGTGGTGCAGTGGTTAGCACTGTCGCCTCACAGCTCAGAAGGGGTTCAATTCCGGGTCAGGACGTTTCTGTGTGGAGTTTGTATGTTCTCCCTGTGCCTGCGTGGGTTCTCTCCGGGTACTCCGGCTTCCTCCCACATTCCAGAAACATGCAAAACTGGGGGTTAGTTTAATTGGTCACTCTAAATTGCCCGTAGGTGTGAATGTGGGTGTAGATGGTTGTTTGTCTCTATATGTCAGCCCTGTGATGAACTGCCGACTTGTCCAGGGTGTCACCCTGCCTGCGCCCGAAGATGCTGAGATAGGCTCCAGCCCCCCCCGCGACCCCTAATGGGATAAGCGGTAGAAAATGGATGGATGGACATTTGGGTTTGAGGGACAGAAACTGATATCAGTCTTTAACCATCCAAACAGATGGTTAAAGTCAGTAAAAGGTTCCAGGATTTGATGTTTGGGATGAAACACAGAACCTCATGAATGGTGAAGCTCTTTTTGCATTTGCACATCAGCTCCAGACCACGACAGTTCAAACAGTTTTCACAGGAAGACGTGTTCCATGAGCCGTGCTCCTTCCAGGTCCGGGGACAAGACTCTGGT
>KV751317.1:4676850-4697835 GCA_001698575.1 Mola mola | reverse complement strand
TAAGATCAGCCTGGTTCAGCTCAGAGCACAGAGACGCCACGTGGGTCCAGACGTCCTCAGAAGAACTGCTGTCCTCCAGGATGACCTCATCCAGGACCCCTGAGAGGACACACAATGATGGCACCCCAAGTCAATCTGGACCCCTTAATGAGGAACGAGTCAAGATCCACAGTTCCTGCCCTGCAGAGACACCGTCTTCCTCACTGCATTTCTTTACGCTGACACAAACCTGTTAGATAATTTCAGATCTGGGACCAGATGCACAAAATTAGATCCCAGTCTTGGACTTAAATTTAGTTTTAAGTCAGACTTACTATAGACACTTAAATAAGCCTGGCACATAAAGGCTGTCTATGAGTGACTAATTTAAGACTGACACAGATAGGCTGTTGTGCTAAAAATAAGACCAGTAACCGAGGAGACAAACATGGTGGACACAACAGAGAGTTGTACAACAGAATGGCAACACACCTCTCTGCCTGTTGGAGGAAAATAATACTGAAAAGACCATTTCCTTATTTAGTTTTTTTTTTAACGATATGAATATGAATTAGTTAAAACATATATATACTTTATTGATAATACCGGGTATGCGTGTGCTGTGCTCTCCGGATGATTTCTGTCTCTGGATTTCTTGGTGAAGTTCTGCTGTCCCCCTCTGAAAGTCAGAGATTCTGGAAGGAAACAAAGTGAAGAAAGTGTATTCAAAAGTATGTTTTGGCCCATCCTACAGCTGATTTGATTTTGGTGGTCAAAGATCCAAGGTCAAGAAACATGTCTTTTGGCCATAATCCCAGAAAGAATTGAAGTACAGAGGTCTAACTGGTGTCATTTTATCATTAATCCCTAGGTCCATCCATTAGCCAGAACCAGCTGTCTTTGCTGTTCATGTGTCAACTGTAGATGGAGCCGACGTGTGACCTTTTTGTGAACAAAATGACTTTAACTGTAAAATCACACTTAAGAATCTCCAAAACAAACACAAATATCACAGTCTGGTAAACAGTTAAAATATGAGCTCACAGAAAAAAAAACTGACATTGAAAGGTGAGCATTTATTGCCAGGGAGGATATGTTGTAGAGACTTTGGCTGCACAGGCAAACGTTTTCACAATTTGAGTGCATTCTTTCTATTTGTGCAAGAAACTTTCTGTATATTTAAAATACAATTAATAAATTAAGTAAAATATTAATTGAGCTGGAAGCCCCTTGAACTCCCATCTCTCTCTACAGCAACAGCTATTCATGACTGAACTGGAAGAAAGTTAAAGTTAAAGGAAAATATGTGTGTGTTTTCAATTTTAACACAGGAAACCAAAGCCGATCAGTTCCTTCAGGAGCATGTCAGTCTGTTTCATTTTGACAGAGAACACAAATTTCAGACTGATCACACACCTCTCCCTCAGCTGGACGGCTCGTCCCTGGCAGGTTCTCAGAGACTCGCTGTGTGACGTCGAGGCCTCCAGACTCCGCTGAGCCATCCTGGCCTCATCCTCCCTCCTCTGCAGTGCCCTGATGACATCATCATACTCCACCTAATGGTCAGCAGAAGTCTCATATAGTTTATTGCTCGTTCAATCACCTGAGAGGAACGAAGACGAGGAGAACAACCGAACAGACACTGGATCAGTCATCAGGTTTAGCCTGCTAACATACTCTAGTCAAACATCAACCAAAAAAAGAATCAAGACAAATAAAAACACTTGGAACAGAAAACACTAAACAAAAGTGCCCCAGGTGATTATATATTTTTCAATACTCTTTTTTCTACTGATCAGACTCTACTGCATCTCCACTGAAGAGACAGGAACTGGTGTAATGCTGTTCTTCTCCTCTGTCATCCTCATTTTAACTCCCCTCTGTCTGTTTTAAGGAGGAGTTTTTACTGGTCATTTCCAACGTCCCTTTTTTGCTTCATGAGCAGTTTGACACCACTGCATCCATCCAAACGTGAGCTAGCAGTGGTCGGTGTTATAAGGTATAAGAACACATTTTGCTGATGATAAGTATAATGCAATTGGTCTTTGAAATTATACATTTTATACTTGTTTTTTCTCTCTAAAATACAAAAAATAATTATAACCGCTTCCCCTGCTGCTGCCTCTCATTGATATTAGTAGAGAACAGCTGTTTCAAACAACCAACAACTTGAAACTTGTTCTGATCTACAGGAACTTAACTGAAGGATGAACAGTTTTATTTTATGTAAGGTCTTTCCAAACTCTCTTGGATAAGTTTGAAAATGTTTTATTATGGAAGAGGATCAGGGCCAAGTGTGAGAAAATATTTGGGTTGGGAGAACATGTTAAAAAAAATTTCTAAATTCTGACTTTATTCTCTCCCAAAATTTCTACAGAATTATGAAAAAAAAAAAGTCAGAACTCAGACTGTTTATTCCTCAAAATTCTGACTCCCACCCCCCCCTAAATTTTCTGACTTTAATCACAGAATTTAGAATTCTGAGAAAAAAACGTCAGAACTAAATTACCTTTTTCACACTCACATATTCTCACAAATTGGACCTTATCCTCCTCTTCTGTAGTATAAAATAGTTCAAAATATTTAATATAGCTATTTAATAGAGCAACACGAGTTTTTACTTTTACTTCCAACAGATAGATAGTTATATTTAGTCCTTATCCTGTGGAGTTTTGAATGCGATGTGGTATTAGTGCTTTTACTGAAGCGAAGGATGAGAGAATGAATAACTTAATAAACACAGAGCGGTAGATGGTGTACCGAAGTGGTCCGGACCCTCTTCCGGACACTGCAGGACCTCCTTCTCGTTCTCTATAAACTCATAGAGAGAGCGGAAAAAACTCTGGTCAATCACAGAAATCAAAATGGTGGCTGTTCCGTGTCTTTAGTTGTCTTTTTGACTTAACCTGCCTGAGTCTTGTGGCTCGGACATTTTTCTTTAAGTATGCTTTTAACCACCTCGATCCTCATCGCTATTCTGGCGGACGGCCATTCGCAAACAAATCCGTTGCTATGGTTACCACGAAAGTCTGTCTGGGAAATGATGTTTTTTTTTTTTAGATCGCAGCTATCTTATTTTAAAATACTCAATAATGCGCCGTAATGTAATTTTTAGACAACGTCAATACCTATGCAATGGACAAAAAAGCACGAAATTATTGTACAATTTGACTGTTTATTGTTATTTCAGACCAGGCAGTGTCACGACTACCTAACCCGTGCAAACGAGTGCAGAAAACCCCGTCGGTCCCTCCGAAAGACCTCTTCTCATGATCCGCCATTAGGAGTGCGCCTGTGGTAAGATCGTGCTCTGTGATTCCACTAATTATTCCCCCAAATAACAACTTTTTAAAGTATGTTTCCACACAGACACGAAGTATTAAGAATTTTGTGTTTCCCCCTGAAGGTGGGACAAACGTCAGGATGCAGATTTTCGTCAAAACCCTCACGGGGAAGACCATAACCCTAGAGGTGGGTAAGCCCGAGCCGGACTGTGATGGAGGGATGCGGTGTTCACCGGCCGCTCGTTTTTAACTGATTTTGCTGTAAAGTTGGACTAAAAGTTTCACATTTAATGTCACCATAAGTCATAAACTCACTTCCCCCGGTGCGAGTGCCTAAACTGGGTAACGTGTGTTATAAATTGTACGTTTATCATTAAACGAGGCTATGCTAGGCTAACTATCAGTGTGTTCACGAAGCGCAGTCAACACGTGTGGAAAAACCACCGCTGTATTTCCTCCACACAGTGTTTTAACGGACATAACAAATACAACCACACGTTAATTTGTTTTAAGTGTCTGTTCCTCCTTGTGTCCTCCAGGTTGAGCCTTCAGATACTATTGAAAATGTCAAGACCAAGATCCAGGACAAAGAGGGTGAGTTCAGTCACTTTTTTAAATTGACGTCTCGTAAATAGGAAACAAGTAATGTTAATGTTTTAATCACTGGCAGATTACTGATCATATGTCAGCTTCAGACACAAACACCAGTGAACGTTGGTTCAGTGGTGCAAAGAGTACCAGTGTTATAAAATTATTGTATTTAGGGTTTTGGACAAATGTGGATGTTTGTAGATGACCTGACAGGGTGATTACAGCTGTTGTCAATTTGCATTTTTCAGAATAAGGACTAATCAACAAGTCAAAGCAGGTTTATTTGTATAGAACATTTAAACAAGGCAATTCAAAATGTTTTACTAAATATTAAACCATTAGACATAAAATGACAAAGTATACAAACATTAACAGAAACTTAAAGATATGAAAGTAAAATGTACATTGCTGTGACAGAGTTGTAGCAAATGTGCAGTTTTCTGGGAGTTTGTTTCTGATGTGTGGGGCATTAAAACTGGAAGCTGCCTTTGAATATGGACTGAAAGGCCTGTCCCAGATGACTTGAGGGCCATGATGGTTCAAAACGGCAGCAGATCATAAATCTACATTTGCCCTGAACCATTTAGCATTTTGTAAATTAACAGCATTGGTTAAATTGGTTTTGACAGACAGGAAACAAAGATCTGAGAACTAGAGTGATGGACTCTCCTGCTCTTAATGAGGCTTCTAGCAGATTAACGACAACTGAAGTATGGCTGTACTTTGTTGCAACAAAGAAGTTTTGCTTTAAGATGTTGCTTGTTCCTGCTCCACATTTCATCCACACCTTTCCTGCCTGTGGGATGAATTATTCAGGCTGGACATCATATATGTTGTGCTGCGTCAGATATTGACCTTTCTGTAAAAAACTGAAGAACCTCGTTGACATTGACCTTGCATGCCCTGAAGAACAAGTAGCTGTATTAAGGGTGTTGGAAGACAAGTTGTTTGTGATGTAACTTGACATGAAACAGGTTGATAAAGGAAGAGATTTAAAGTGTCAAAGCTGAGTCAGACTGTAGATGTTGGCGTATCACCTGAAGCCCCCGTCTGACGTTAACGTGCCTGCCTGCAGGAATCCCTCCTGACCAGCAGAGGCTGATCTTCGCTGGGAAGCAGCTGGAGGACGGACGCACGCTGTCCGACTACAACATCCAGAAGGTGAGCGGACATCATACGCAGTATTAATACCACATGTAGTAGTAATGGTAGTACTAGTACCAGAAGTGGATCTCAATGAGCTCAGTTTCTTCTGTGCTGTGAAACTGAAGTACAAACATACTTCAGATGACACTAAACTCACCGTTGTTATGGGACTCAGAGCCGCAGCTGATTGAAGCTTAAACAGTCGTCAGGACTCGGCTGTATGTCAGATAATTCCTTCATCTGAAGGGTTCAGAAGGTAACAGGACTCAGTCTAAGTTAGTCATTAAGATTCATTTAAAGTTCTCATATCAGTCATAAACCTGACAGGATAACCACAAACCTGCCCCACAGTCTTCATCTTACTCTTAATGTGTACGAAAACTTCAGTCATGGCAGGAAGTATCAGCTGCTCACACACCCTTAAATTTGAGTGAGTTGTATTCATTAGGAGTACGTGATGCATTGATGCTCCTCCCATTAACTGTCCCCGTTCCTCCTCAGGAGTCTACGCTGCACCTTGTGCTGAGGCTGCGTGGTGGTGCCAAGAAGAGGAAGAAGAAGTCCTACACCACCCCCAAGAAGAACAAGCACAAGAGGAAGAAGGTCAAGCTGGCTGTGCTCAAATACTACAAGGTACACCAACGTTACTGCTTCCGTCTGCCACATTTCAGACAGGAAACGATCCGTGCTGCCGCGGCCTGACTCATCTTCTGTCTCCAGGTCGATGAGAATGGTAAAATCCACCGGCTGAGACGCGAATGTCCCGCTGACGAATGCGGCGCCGGCGTCTTCATGGCGAGCCACTTCGACCGTCACTACTGCGGGAAGTGCTGCCTCACCTACTGCTTCAACAAGCCCGAGGACAAGTAGACAGGACTGAACCGGGGCGTCAATAAAGACGAAAACGTTTGACACAACTCCGACTCTGTGTGCTCATTCGTTAAGCTGCATCATCAGAGGTTCAATCTACATAATGAAATGGTCTGTGGTTTGGTTCATCTGTGAACATGAAAGGGGCCTACAAGCTATACTGCAACCAGCCACCAGGGAGCTGATTGCAAGTCATCTAGACAAATTACACGTCCAACTTTAATGTATGAACAACCTGCATGAGTGTTCTGTATATTAAAATGTAAAGCTGTTAATTATCTGGGCCCCCAAAATCCAAAAGATGTCAAACTTGAAATGTCTAAACCCATTTTTCATATGATGGATCCAGCGTGACGATGCTATAAACACGTTTCGCAGCTGGATGAATTTAAGTGCGCCTGTGCCAAATGTCGAGATCTGAGCGCCAATATGGAACTGTTAAAAAATATCTAAAGAATGTGACACAATTATGACAACTTCAGAATCATCAATCAAGCTGGACCTGTAAACTGACATCTTTATGTAAGAACATACCACAAAATTAAGTTTTGTCCACTTTGTGCAGTCTGAAGCGCTTGACTCAGATGACGTTTATAAAACATTTAATGTCCAGGGTGACTCCACCTTCGCTCCGAGATGCTGAGACAGGCTCTAGCACCCCCGCGACCCCTCACGGGACAAGCGGTAGAGATGGATGGATGGACGACTGAAAAAACCCGTTATCCACGCCAGCAGGGGGCAGCAGTAGAAACAACGAATAGGAAGCGGTTGTGACGTTGAATTATCGTTTTAAATGTATCGATCATTGACTAAAAACGTCACACACAGGACGGAGCTTTAGCTCGGTTGTTTCAGCTGACGAGCTGGACGCGGGAACGCAGCATTGCACGACTGAAAATAGTGCAAGTATTTTACAATGTTTACCAACTTAAACACGTGACGTAGATGTTTGTCAGTCGGTTGTTGGTCTCCGGTTCCGGCCGGCTCTTCTCTGAACAGCTCTATTAGAGACTTTACTCACCTGGCAGGGACGCCGTCATGATGAGGAAGATGGTTAAAACTTACACTCCAGCTGTTTAACATCGTCCAATGGGGCTTGGACCAAAGCGCGGACGGTAGATGGAACTTCCGTCCGTTCTCTCCCCTGATACCAATGTTTAAAATGACCACACACACCTTGAAATACAGACTCCGTTATTACACGGCACCATATTTTTTATATCGCCGGGCTATTGGGAAGGTTTGGTGTTGCGTTCATGTGTCTTGAGGTGATGGGAATGTTCAGTCAGTACACTAATAAAAATGTCTCTTACAATTAACCTGATAATGAGTTTTGCCTGCCACGTTTATGCTTTTATGACGGGAACTAGTGTTTGAAATTATGTCCGAGTTGTTCCTCCGACATGAGAGGCCGTTCGTGTGAATTTTCCCAGAAGAAATAACAATTATTCCAGTGTCACGTGAATGCAGCAGGTGGTTAGCGTAGAGTTTCTCCACGTGGGGCGCTGCAGTGTCACAATTTTTCCAGCAGGTGGAGCTGTGGTCAAGGGAGAATGTGCTAAACCAAAGTAACATTTTATCACCGATGTTGCGACACAAGAAAAAAATTATTTTATTTTTTCCTTTGAACAACAAAATTAAGTCAAAACAGGTGAAATTATAACACTGTCACATTGTTGAAATTACGTTTTGAAAAATTAAATAAAAGGCTACTTTTGCTGAGGAATCTTTATTTTGACCATTAGTGTATCTCCAAACATTAGAATATTGTGGATAAGTTAACTTTTTCCTTTGTACTTTAATTTAAAACGCTACACTTTTATATTCTTTTTTGACGAAACTTATGTTAAAAATATTTCAAGCCCTTTTTTGTTTTAATTTTGATATATGGTTACATGATATTTCTATATTTGTTTTAAAGTTTTTGATGCTTGTAACATTTTAGTTTATGTGTATTGAGTCTAGAAGATACTTAATGTGATGAAAACACACAAGATTTTAATCTTCAGATGTTCTGTTCGGTTTATAAGATCACATATTATAACTCTGGATTTATTGGTACTCTAACATGTGTTAGTCAATAATTTGTTCATGTTTTTGTGATCTGTACATTTATGCAACGTCTGTCCCTCTGTAGTTCTTCCTGAGGTTTTTTGCCCAATGAAAATTTGTATTTTGTGATTTTGCGGTAAAGGACAAAAACTCAACACGAGGTGGACAGCTGAAGGAAGCAGAGAGAACGCTGGGAGTTTGTGTACTAAAATAAGGTTATTTACTTAAAAATCGTTACATTGGACAGACTGTATATAGAGTTTTCATTTCCTTGGTAAACTCATAAGGCACCAAACCAGATGCTGTACAAAACAACAACAACACCAAAACAAACAAACAAACATTGAAGATTTACATATTAGAGATTATTCCTATATACTGGGGGTTTTCTTGCATATTTATTACAGAGAAAAACACTAAGTTACTGTGTTTAAATAGCTATGTATGAACGTTTATCCTCTCGCGCGCACACACACACACACACACACACACACTCTCTCTCTTTCTCTCCAATCATGCACGCAAGCAGACACGTGCAGGTTGTCCCGCTGCCGAGGACAGAAAAAAAAACATTTAAAGGAACAACATTATTAGACATTTTCTTTTCATCCAGAGGTCCAAAGTACACTTACCTTGTGTTAGCTTAGCACAAAGCGTGGAAACAGGAGGAAAGTGCTAACAAGGATCTGCTGTAGTCAGCAGTTGCTAAGATGTCTCATTTTCAAATTTCTGTTTAATAAACCACGTTAAAGGTATTAAAATGACAGATTAGGCTAATAGTTTCCTTCTGCCTCCACTCTTTGTGCTAAATCAGACTTAAAACTTAATCCTCAAACAGTTTCCCAAATATTGTCAAACTCAGATCATTTCTTGAGTTTAGGTTGAAAGACCAAAGCCTGACTTTAATTTTGGAGGAAAAAAAAAAAAAAGTCTGAAAAGATCTGATTGGACGGCCAAACATCAGTGGGCGGAGCCTAAATTAATCTACGTACCACCAAGGAAAAACCTCTTTAGCTAAATTTATCATTAGCATACCTGACGGTCCATTAAATTCAGCGAGCAGCTACCAGATAACTAGCACTGTGAGCTAGCTGGCTAACATCTGAATGGTCACGGAAACAAGCCCCTCCTCCTTTAGCTTCCTTCTGAGCTACATTTTGAGTGATTAGCGTAGCTTTGAACAGGTTTTCATCCTGTCATTCTGTCTTTTTGCTCTTCGTCAGATCTGCTTGTTCTGGGTCGGCACTCAGGTCCTTTGGCTCCGCCCACAGAGGTTTTACTCAGCCAATGAGAGAGGAGAGCTCTGCAGAAGAGGCGACACACAGACAAACAGGACGGGGACGTCTCCGTGGCGACGTCAGCATCAAAGTGTTCTGAGGAGGCGGAGCATTTATTTACAGGTGAATTCACAGATTAGAAAAGTACCTCACTGTTTGAGAACTGGCGCGACGTTCTGACGCGTCAGGATGGCAGGAGAACTCGGTCCTGAAGAGGATACAACCAACGCTTCAGGGAGCACGGTGAGGCCTCCCCCTCTCCCCTCCACAGGAAGTCGTCATCAGAATCATCATTTGGCTTTCACAGAAAGCGTCGAACCGGCCAGAGAGGAGGAGGAGGAGGAGGAGGAGGACAGACTGAAGGAGGAGGAGGAGGAGATGCACAGTTCTGCCCTGACGAGGGTCCATTTTGTCTCCCAACTTCTCCCGCTCCTCCTCCTCCTCCTCCTGATGAAGAGCGATGTGCTGAGCCTGGAGGAGGCGGCTGGTCCAGGTCAGGGTGAGGAGGAGGAGGAGGAAGGCGGTCAGATCTTGATGTCCTGGGACTCCACCATCTTGGCGAGCGTCTTCTTCACTCTGAGGATGGTGAGGCGGGAGGCGGGGTTATGAGCCCAGCACTCTGACATCAGCTTCAACATGGCGCGAAGGCACTGCCGACACACACACGCGCACACACACACACACACACACACACACACACACACAGAGGTAACGTTAGGACGGGGTGGTGTCGCTCCAACAGACTTCTAGAGCCGCTCAGGTTCAGGTTCTGGGTCTCGGACTCACCTCGTCGCTGTTCCAGCGGTTGGAAACGGTGGGCCGCAGCCCTTTGACACACACCACCTCCAGCATGTCTTCGTAGGAGGGGTCTGAGGGCACCGTCTCGTGGTACGGCAGCTGGTAGTCCTCCACGATGCCTGAACGAAAAAAATGAGAACATTCAAACGGTGGAATGTGAATCTGTGTGCAGTGACGTGTTCCCGCCAGCAGAGGGGATCAGTTCTCAACAGCTGAGTATTCAAACCCTGATACCTGAGAGAAATCCCACAATGCACCAGCAGTCATTAGGACAGGAAGTGGAAGTTCAATTATCTAATTTTGTCAACGTTTCTCAGATATTATCAGTTTGTGCTTGTGCGTTTTTGTCTCAATCTTTATTGACACAAACATGTCCAACGGTGAACAAAAACAATCACGTGGAGTTTGCAAATGTTCTCATTTTACTTTAAACAAGGAGATATATTGATCATCGCTGGAGAAATCAGGGTCGTTGAGTATCAATGAGTCGACGTTGACACGTGACTGCGTCGCGATTAAATGCACCGATCAGTTAATCCGTACGTGCGATGGAGCGTGTGCGTTCGTACCTCCAGTCACGCAGCGCCGGGCCATCTCCCAGATGACGAGGCCGTAGCTGTAGATGTCGGCCATGATGTAGGCCTGGAACTGGTTCTTGTTGAGGCTCTCGTCTAGGACCTCGGGGGCCATGTAACGCCTCGTCCCCACCCGCGTGCTCAGAGGGACGTCCACCTCGTTGGTGTCGCTACGGCAACACAAACCAGCGCCGTCAGTGATGAAACATCACAAAGCGTCGGGTTTTAAGAAGAAACTTGTCATTGGATAAAGGTGGAGACGTACCGGTTGAACTTGACGGCGAGGCCGAGGTCGGCGATGCAGCAGGTGCCGTTCTTCTTGATGAGGATGTTCTTGCTCTTCAGGTCCCGGTGGGCGATGGCCGGCTTGCCCTGCGTGCCGTAGATCTCGGTGTGCAGGTGGCAGAGGCCGCAGGCCGATGAGTACGCCAGCCGCAGCAGCGTCTGCGTGTCCAGCGTGGTCAGCTTCAGGTAGTCGTACAGGGAGCCGTTCTCATGGTAGTCGGTGATGAGGAAGAGCTGCGTGAAGGCGCCGGTACCCTTAATGTCGGCCGCGATGAAGCCTGCAGGAGGGATGGGGACGTGCGATTGACAGGTCAGACACTCGAATCTGTGTCATGATGTTTCATTAAAAAGGGTTTACCGTTACATCACAATCAATTATTTAGCAACAGAGACGTAGCTTATGCTAACGCGACTTTTGGTGAAAATGGATCATATTTTATGGAGAAATTATGTCCTGGTTTCCCCTCTGATGTCCTCCGGCTGCTCTGCCTCAACTCTTGCGGATTTATCGAGTTTCCAGATGATTCCATGCTCTACACGTTGCTGAATATCCGCTAAATGATGCTAATACTAATCACAATGGTTGGATGCTTTACTTGTCACTGAAGTAACTGCTAACTGATGCTAACTGTGACAGGATTACAGAGTTTGCTGATGGGAAGGTAACATGACTCGTTAGCCAGTTAGTCATGCAGAGGTCCCATTAGCTGACCTAGCATCAGGTTAGTATTTTTTGAAATGCGTCTCTGGACACTGATCAGCTCTGCGGGGACCCTGGAACAGGTTTTCCTCCTCTGGAATCAAACCTCTCGGAGTCTGGCGAGCGCCGGAGGACACACTGAGCTCACAGTTCAGAGGCTAAGAGGACGGTGTCATCTGACGCACCCAGGATGTTCTCGTGTCTCATCAGCACCGTCTGGTAGATCTCCGTCTCTCTGAACCAGCTGGCCTCCTCTCGGGTGAAGAACACCTTGACGGCCACCTTCTCCCCCCGCCAGCGGCCCAGCCACACCTCGCCGTACCGCCCCTTCCCGATCTGACGCACCATCTGGATCTGCTTAGCGATGGTCCGCTGAACCTGAGCGGGAGAGACAGGAAGACATTTGTATAGTGGTTGGGGAAACCCTTTCATATTTCCAAATCATTCAATTGATCAGTAATGATCAGATTAATCAGTCATGAAAATAGGCTTTACTTTTAGTCAGAGCACCAATGGGAGTTTTTGTACTAGTCAGTTTTTCACACTAAGCTTCGGCTTCTTGCTTGTTTTTTTTTTTATCATGAAGAACTTCTGCTCGTTTTGTTACATAATGCTTGACGTTAGTTGCCCTACCAGCAGGGGGAGCCCCGAGCCGCTGCCTGAGCTCTGCGATTGGTGGATCAGGTCTTTGAGCGACTCTCCTGCAGGAATGAAGTCTTCCTGTTCCAGATCTTTGTGATAGCGCTGACGCTCGCTCTGCCACTTGTACCTGACACAAAGACACACACATCGCCTCGATTTGAATGTCTGAGTGATGCGTTGGTGTCGTTGTGGTGCGTTCAGGTGCTGTGGTTACCTGTAGTAACAGACCACGGTGACACAGATTAGCGTGCAGCAGCAGACCGTCATGGAGATGAGGAAAGCCAGCCAGTGAGGAGCGCCATCTGAAAACAACAGAGTACTGATTAGGTCACGTTCACGGTCTGCTGGAACACCTGAGGAGCAAACGGGTGACGGGAAGTGTTACCGGAGGGGGCCAGCGGGGGCAGCGTGGGTTGCAAGTCTCTGTTGCAGAAGTCTGTGTTGCAGCACTCAATCGTCCTCCTGGTCTGAGCTTTAGGAGAGTCCTGTCAATCACAGTGTTCAATCAATCAATCACTCAATCAGACATCATCAATCGTCCGGCTCTGAACCTATGAGACGCTGGGGAGGTTCTACTCTCAGACCTCAGAAATACCGATCAATACCAAATCAATGGAACATCTGTGTGGACGACAACTGGTTCTGTTGACCCGTGCGATCACACTGACGTGTGTAGTTGAGTGTGTACCTTGCACTGGAAGTGTGAGCCCTCGTACTTCATGCAACCGGAGCTGAGGACGGCTTCGCCGTGCTCGTCCTCCTCGATGATGGCAAAGCAGTGACCGTTGGTCCTGAGGAGAGACACGTCCCAGTAATGGTGATTGATCTGCTTGTGTCCCCTTTAGACCGGCCCGGACCGGTCTGGTTCTACAGTTCTACTCACTGGCAGGTGTTGTTGGTGGCGTCCTCGGGACAGTAACCCGAGCAGTAGCAGCTCAGGAAGCGGGCGGCGTCCTCGGGCGCGATGGTGGAGTCCTCGCCGGGCCGCCAGGCCTCGGGTTTCACCCCTGTGCCCTGCAGGACGTGGTCTGGGTTCTGACCTGCAGCTGAGCGGACAGACAGAGAACAGACCTCGGGTCAGATCTGCCTGAAACATCCTGTGTGAGCGATGACATGTTAGTAAAGTTTGGTTTCACCGGGTCACGTGACCGCCTCTGCATGTCATGCTCGTCATGAATAGCTGTTGCTGTAGAGAGAGATGGGAGTTCAAGGGGCTTCCAGCTCAATTAGTATTTTACTTAATTTATTAATTGTATTTTAAATATACAGAAAGTTTCTTGCACAAATAGAAAGAATGCACTCAAATTGTGAAAACGTTTGCCTGTGCAGCCAAAGTCTCTACAACATATCCTCCCTGGCAATAAATGCTCACCTTTCAATGTCAGTTTTTTTTTCTGTGAGCTCATATTTTAACTGTTTACCAGACTGTGATATTTGTGTTTGTTTTGGAGATTCTTAAGTGTGATTTTACAGTTAAAGTCATTTTGTTCACAAAAAGGTCACACGTCGGCTCCATCTACAGTTGACACATGAACAGCAAAGACAGCTGGTTCTGGCTAATGGATGGACCTAGGGATTAATGATAAAATGACACCAGTTAGACCTCTGTACTTCAATTCTTTCTGGGATTATGGCCAAAAGACATGTTTCTTGACCTTGGATCTTTGACCACCAAAATCAAATCAGCTGTAGGATGGGCCAAAACATACTTTTGAATACACTTTCTTCACTTTGTTTCCTTCCAGAATCTCTGACTTTCAGAGGGGGACAGCAGAACTTCACCAAGAAATCCAGAGACAGAAATCATCCGGAGAGCACAGCACACGCATACCCGGTATTATCAATAAAGTATATATATGTTTTAACTAATTCATATTCATATCGTTAAAAAAAAAACTAAATAAGGAAATGGTCTTTTCAGTATTATTTTCCTCCAACAGGCAGAGAGGTGTGTTGCCATTCTGTTGTACAACTCTCTGTTGTGTCCACCATGTTTGTCTCCTCGGTTACTGGTCTTATTTTTAGCACAACAGCCTATCTGTGTCAGTCTTAAATTAGTCACTCATAGACAGCCTTTATGTGCCAGGCTTATTTAAGTGTCTATAGTAAGTCTGACTTAAAACTAAATTTAAGTCCAAGACTGGGATCTAATTTTGTGCATCTGGTCCCAGATCTGAAATTATCTAACAGGTTTGTGTCAGCGTAAAGAAATGCAGTGAGGAAGACGGTGTCTCTGCAGGGCAGGAACTGTGGATCTTGACTCGTTCCTCATTAAGGGGTCCAGATTGACTTGGGGTGCCATCATTGGGGTGCCAGAATTGTGTGACTGATGATGAAGATCAGAAGGTCAGAGGAGGAGGAGCCTTAATCCCTCAGCAGCTCTGCTCTCTTATCTCTACTCCATCCTCTAATCCCTCTCTCTCTGCAGCTGCACGCCGTCGTGTCTGGACCTGAACCACCTGCAGGCCTTCACGCCGTCCTGGTGCTACAGACCACAAACACGCCGTGACTCACGGAGAACGAGCGGAACGCCTGATGACATCACGCCTCGGCACAGAGATAAAAAATTGCTTTTCATTCACAATTCTGCTTTTACTCCACATTATGTTCATTGTACAACAGCTCAGAGTTCAATTGAGCTCCTTTTCTCAGCTTTCAGCTCCGCATCGGATCTTATCGATGACCTGAACCTGAGCAGCTTCAAACTGCTCAAGCTTAAAAACACAAAAAACGGAGAAAAGGTATAGCGAGACACGCACAGCTAGAAATCCTCAGACGGTTTCACAGCGTCCATCACTTCAGACACTTCCACCTCTGTGAACTGAGGACGACTGTGGAAACACAAACCCAGAGGGTCTTCATCAGATTTTGCTTTGTCCCATTTCCATTTGATCTTACAGTCCTTGGTTGCCATGTGGTAAAAGTGGAGTCAAATTCAAGTCGATGCAGCAGTGCAAGTCAGGTGTCAGGTAACCGACCTGCACTGCGGGGACGAGTCTCCATCCTAAAACACAATTTTGCAGCAGCTAACAAGGCGCCTAAGTTCGTCTTAGTTGGATAAAAGAGAGACACTGGAGTTCCGATGGTGTACGGTTGTATTTTCCTGTTTTTGTTTCCTTCCTTGACGTCTTCTGATTCATCCCAGAGGGATTAAATACCGTATCTGGCCCCGGAACATTCAGGATCCTCATGGTCATGATCCTTCAAACAGCAGATGAGACTACAGAACCGAAGGTTCCTGTGTTGGTTCTCTGAGTGGCCCGAGCAGGCAAAGATCCGGGTTACAGCGAGATCGGCCCGGGCGCAGCTCTGACTGGCTGGACTGAAAGACGGTGGGTGTGTAGGAGCTGAAAATGGCTGCTCTGTGTTTGTGTTTCTGTCCACATGTGTGCCTAATTGTGCTGCAGTCAGAGTGGAGACTGAGGTCTGGCAGAGAGGACGCTGGGTAATCAGAATCTCTCCAAGAGCTCTTAAAGTCACAGCGCTGCTTCAGGCTGACCGTTTTATTTACAAACAGCGGCGGCCTGATGCGGTGCCGTCGGCCCAACGACGGGGGGGACAGCCAACATGCCGGTGACGTCTGCGCCTCACACACAACTTCAGATGTCAGTGATTCGCTAACATGCAGAGCCGAGAAAAGATAACGACAAACTCTGATCATTGTCTCAGATCAATGATGAAAGACAAGCGGAGAGGAAATTAATCAGACGTGTGGAAGAGAGAGAGAAATGTGGCTGTAGATGGACACGCGGGGCCACGTCCCAGCTGCAGCTCCGCTTGCCAGCACAGAAGCGACGAGTCACCGACCGCGAGCACAACCACTGATTACGATCAATTAACTGCTGATTATTGGATCGGTATATGTTTGTCACACCTTCAGATATCCAATCATCACCTAGTTCAACCAAACTCTCAAAACCTTCTGTTCAGATGCCGACTCATCAACTTAAGAGATGAATCGACTAATTTTCACTAAAGTTTAATTCCTAAACTGATGAATTCAATGCAAAGTGACGTCCAGATTTCTAAACGCAAAAACTACTATTAATCTATTTATAGTTTGGGTATTAAATGAGGGTATTTTGACATGTTTCTCTAAAGACTCACATCTGGGATTTTATGAAGAATCACACGTTTAATATTTAAGAATAAAATATTAAACGCTGTGACCCAACAATTAATCAATCCAGATGAAATGATCAAATTCTTACTGATGTTTGGGTTTGTTTTTGCAACATTTTTTTATTCCTCAAAGGAAAGATGAAAGAGTTTTTAAATTTTAAGTTTAAAAAAAGTAAACAGAAAAATGCTGATTTGTTTTACAGAGAAGGATAAAACAAATGAATGTTGCCAGAGTTTATGTTGTGCACACACTGATGAATAAATCATATCTTTATATTGTTTTAAAGATTGACAGAAAGTAAAAAAAGAGACGAGCTGCCTGTCACAGAAAAACTGATGGCGCCGGGAGTCGTTCGTCAGCCGGAGTGAGGTGTTCAGCCCGCAGAGGGGAAGCCGGCGCTGTTTCAGAGGGTGAATATGTCTCCGCAGCGACTGAGCGATATTTCCGGAGAACAATGGCTGTTTGGAGCGCTTAGCGCCGTGGCAGCTCGGCCAGCGCCATACAGGAAACGGTTAATGTGCAGGGAGGAAATGAGAGCGGCAACAATCAGCTCAAAAGCTTCCTGAAGGGATGAGAGAGGTGGACGGACCCGCCGCCGCCTCTTTTGCAGCGCCGTCCGTTAATGCTGTGGGTTCAGAAGATGTCTCGTAATTAATGTCGACCCAGATAATTTCTGTTTTATGTTTTTAACCCATCATATCAGCAATCTGACGCAGAGCTTCCTGAATAATATTTCAAGTCAAATGTCTCATCTCTTTCCGTTTTCCTTCACATTTTAAACTGTATCAGCTTACAGTTTATTTTAGCGTGACTGCAGCAAATTAAATCAACATACAGTTATTGAGTTTTATTCAGTCGGACTAATTGAGTTTGCACATTGAATTAGTAAAAATATTTACACCAATGAGCTCCAAACTTGTATTTTCTTTTCAGATCTTGGTAAAAGTTATCAGTACAATTGTCTGGTCTCAGCTAATTTACAAATTTTTAATGTTTCAAAAAAATGAAAAATCTATTTAAGGAATGAGGCAGGTCAATTTTATTGTAAAATAGTCACTAACTCACTTGACCTGCTGTTAATTCAAAGACTCCTGGTCTATAATTTCAGATATATTAAAGACGAGACGTTCCGATACCATTTTTCCAGGCCCAATACTAAACTCGACAATTTCGTCAGTTACCATTGTCCCTTTTTTGCTGTCGTTGGGAATTTTTCCCAGAATGCAGCTTCCAAAGTTTGCTGCTGAGGGTCGCTGTTCTTCTCCCTCTTGTGTCATTGTAGTCGTTATTCACAAGACGCATCTTTAAATGCTTTATGTAAACTGGCAACACTCGAGCCGTCCCGCGAAAGTACAGCCTTGCATACGGTGCATGTCGCTTAATGGAGGCATTATCGAGAGGAAAATGCCCCTAAATAACCAACAAAACCGCAGGTTCTAGTTTTGGCACAGGCCAACTCCCAGTGTCAGCTTTGAGAGTGGCGAAGAAGAATTGATTATTCCGGAGTAGCAGGTGGCTGGACGCCACCGCTTAACAGCAAAAACAGTTTACTGGTATCAGTCTGTGGAGTCAGTAACCCCCACCTGATACTGGCATTTTTGGAGGCATCAGTATTTACAGTACTGGTATGGGAAAACACAATCAAAGACATTTTTTAACCCTGGAAAAATAACTTCAACTTTTGACATGTGAGATGAGGAAACTGGGTCACTGAATCATCTGAAGAAGCTTTCAGTCAATCAAAAGGCTCATTCAAGCCTTCTCTCCTGTCTTCATACGACAACACTGTGGAAACAATGTGTGTGCACACAGATTTACAGATTAAACGGAAAACACTGTAGTAAGCTCGCCAGGCCAGGAGCTGGTGGTGTAACTGTAATGACACGTTATAAACCTGCGCATGAAGACAATCTTCAGAGCGGCACGTACAAACCAACAGGAAGACGTAATAACGGAGTCTTTATTTAGTGATCGTAATTTCAATTCAGCAGCACGAATGCAGTCTGGTTGCCGCTGCCGTTGTTGTTATTGTTGTGGCCTGTGACATCAGGATCGGGGAGTTTAAATAGCGACAGACGATTTCACTCTGAGGCCCGGTTTCAAATGTTGGCATTTTCACGCCCCCAGAACGCTGTGTTCATGTGAAGGAATGGCCAAAAATGCAACAACTGTTTACCGTTTTCTGTTGCCTGTGCGTCTGTCTTAACAGCTCCTATTTTTTATTCACCGAAACACAGACGTGAAGGCGACAGACGAAAGCGAACACGCGAGGAGACGAGAGGAAAAAGTCCCACCCGGGATCGGTGTACGTGAGAGTGTGTTATCAGTCACAGTAACACCACCCTGCTCTTATCAGCCTTATCTGTGTGAGTTTGTAGGTCAGACCTCTCTCTCTCCTTCAGAACTGAACACTTTGAAACATGACAACGTGGGGTTTGTTTTTCATCTGGGTTCCCACAAAGCAGAACAACAAAACAAACAGCTCTCCGTGCACAGGAAACACAGTCTGGGTGATAAGTTTTACGTACTGTTTTGTAGGAGTTCAGGCTTCAAACGGTTCATTAATCTGCCACTGAATGATCAACTTGGCAATAAATATCACAAAACAGAACAAATTTAAGCAACAATCTGAAGATAATTAAACCAATCAACTAGTCGAGGGAGTTTTTGAATTTTGATTTTGGGGGTTTTCAGCTCAATGGAACTGATTATGGATTTGAATATAATGATGATTGACTGATGATTGAAAGAGCAGATAGCAGATCAATCAGCTGATGTCTCTCCACACACTGAGAACCAACAGTGATGAAAATGATACATCTGATTTTATTACAGACTGGAGAACTGCTGATTTGAATGTTAGACTCCTGATAATCAATAAACATGTCTAGACCTGACGATAAGTACTGCGAGGTCTTTATTTTTATCTCTCTCTCTTTCAGGCAGTATTTTAAGAAACAAAGAGGCTGCGCTGCCATCTGCCATCTATTAGAGTCAAATTCCACCCACACTGATCTACCACCAATTAATCAATCAATCCATCTCTAACACAATTAGTTGAATGATTTTATCTTCAATCTGAACATCAATAATTAGTCGTTTTAATAAAGTTTTGGCTCAGAGAGACAATTAATCTGCAGTTTACCGCCAACAGCTTCTTTTCTACAGTCTGTCGGCCATCAGCTGATCAAAAGGAGGCGGGGCTTCATGTCTGATCATCTCACAGCTTAACAAGCAACTCAACATCAGGAATCACCCAACAGAAACAAGAAACCAACCGTTTATGGGTGCTTCAGGCTCACAATCACAACAAGTACACATGATTAACTACTAATCAATAACTTGGTTTCGTTTGTTTTATAAATAAAAGTAGTCCAACACAGCGGCTTCACTGGGATAAATCGATCATCTATCAGACAATCATTTAAAGATCAATAGAAGTCAAGTCTCACCATGGGTTCGGAGGCTTAGCAGCAGTGCAGCGGCCATCGTAGCCAAACACAGCCGTAGACCTGCCATCCTGCAGCAGGGCCGCGCCGGGACCGTGCTCCGGGAGCACGAGGGGGCTCAGGTGCTGATCGAAGTCTTTGGTCCTCGGCAGGAGTCGGAGGAGGAGGAGGACGGTCAGCTGGACGACAAAGTGAGCAGGCGGATCACAGTATCAGGTGGCGTTCTGTCTCACGGGCTGTTTGGGTCCAGAACCCTGTGGACAAAAGACAGCAGGTGTAGGTGAAGATGCTATCGACAGAGACCCAGTTTCTCTAAGAACAATCATTCGAATCAACCGATAAGTGAAAGACAATTTATTTCTTCTGATTATTGATCAAACATTTTCAGATTTTTGGACAAGATATCAAATGCAGAATTTTATATATAGATGGTTAATAATCAAAAAAAAAAAAATCATTAGATTACTGTACTCAGAAAGTTTCAGACAATCTGGGCTTGTTATGCTGCTGAGATCCTGCGACCATGACTCAGCTAATAAAAACAGGCTGCTGGCTTCAGCTTCAACGGGCGGCAGAAGCAAAATGGGTAAACACTTTTAAAACTTCTCAAAATACAAAGCGGCCAGCATCTCTGGGCCGCGACCTGGTGACCCCTGTCGGCCCGGCGCTGGCCGCCCACAGTCCGAGTAACTACCAAATTATTTGTGCAGGGATGTTGTGCAATTACAAGCGCGGGCCCAGTGCAGCGCTAATAACGGCATGAACCAATTAGAGAGGGGTGTGTGTGTGTGTGTGTGTGTGTGTGTGTGCGCGCGCGCGCGTGTGAATTAGTAGCAATGCACGCCCGGTGTCTGTCACTTTTCATTTGCCCGGGGGGGACAAAAAGGTCCGACCTGTGACCCACTTTTCACACATCTATGGCTGGGGAGGCTGAGAACAAAGACACACACACAAAGTGTGCATGTGGGTCTGAGTGCGCTTGTCTAACTAACTGAGCGGGGACTCATCGGTATTATAACTATCATAGTGAGGACATTTTGTCCCAGAATATCTGAAAGGGCTTTTAGAGGGTTCTAAGACCTGGTTCTGCAATCTCGACCGAAAACAACAGCGACACGGAGATAACACACACAAAGACAAATTCAGAGTGAGGAAGAGTGGGCAAGACAAGGCAGGTTCAGGAGGGACTGTTTGTTGTGAGCCCCCGAGACAGG
>KV751317.1:4663116-4673720 GCA_001698575.1 Mola mola | reverse complement strand
AAGAGCTGTTAGCACTTGTCTGTGGAAACATATTTGGATTGTGGATAGTATCAGACAATCAGACTTCAATTATCCAATAAATCAGAATGAGCCAATCGATGAAGTGAATTCTGATTCATTGTTCTGAGTAACGTTTGTGTTTTCGGTTCCATTAGTCCTCGCTAGACATCGAAAATTCACAGAGAAGCTCGAGGTCCTTGAAAAGTCAGAACTGGATGAGTAATTTCAAAAATCAAAGCTAAAAGAATAAACTGTATACATAAATCCATCAAAGTGATATCCGACACATTTTGGTGGAAATTTGACCAGAACTAAAATAATTTTACTTTGAAGACAACAAGAATCTTCCTTTATATTACTAACAGTTAATATCTTCAAGATTGACGCAATTTGAATCACGTGGACATTATGGGGTGCTTAGAGAAAGTGTTGACTGTGTTGTGAAGATAAAGAAGACAAAGAAAACATATTATTTCTTCATACAGATTAGTGGAGAAAAAGGTTAATCAATAATAAAAGTGATTTAATTCAGATCTTTCCCCAGTTTGTTTCATGAATTCTCTTTGAAAAATTAAATACTAATCCAATATTTACCAAAAATTATTAGATATAAAATAATTCACTTCTAAGGTCAAAGGTTGCCCAAAGAACCTCAGAGCTGTGGCCACCTGAAGCTCCTCTTACCTGTACTAGTCTTTACATGCATTCATTACCTTGCATTCTTTTTTTTAACTTCATCATTTAATTCATCTCTATTGAAATGTCTTGTGGTTGCATTTATTTCAATCAAGTAAGGACATAAATTCAAGAATTAGCAGGAGCTGAAACCTCTGCAACACATCGGTTTTGTACTCTGTCACTAAGTTAAACATTGTCCCTATCAAAACAAAAATTTAAAAATATCAAATTCATGGGAAATGCCATGAAACAGCTTTAATGGACCTCGAGAGTTGCTTTTTCACTGGATTGTGTTTAAATTTGTACTACATATCCGTGCAACCAGTTGGATAATTTGTAAAATGGAATCGAGTCAGACAGTAAACACAAAAATTGTTTTTGAAATTTTGCTTTAAATTTAGAGAGTATTTGGAGGGAAAATGGAAATTTAAATGCGAGAATAACTGTTAAAGTGATTTATTTTTCCACCTCAGTAACTTTCTTCTGCAGCAGAACAATAAAAGAAGACATGCCATCAGGAAGAAGTTTATTTTCCCTCTTCACTGACATCATTTCTTCTTCTTTGCATATCCTCTCCAGGATCTGCCATACATTCAGTTCTGCTTTTTACTTTTTTCTCCTCTCAACTCCTCTTTCTTCCCCTCCATTCTCATTCCTTTTCCTGCGTCCATCTTGGCCTGGCTCCCCTGGCCCCTCTGGGGGCCCCTCCTTGCAGGCGGGCCTCTGGGTGCTGCAGCAGCCTCCCGTTGGTGTCGGCGCCCTGCCCGACATGCCTTTCAGGGCCTGGGAGACTGCAGGCCAGACTTTCTGGCTCCAACGCCATTGTTTGCTCGGCTGCTCTGCGCCTCATCCCCAGCAATGGATTAGCATAAGAATACCCAGAATACCCTGAGTCACGGTGAGCGCCACTGCAGGCCTCTTCCTCCCTGCATCTTCTGCCTCCTCTTCTTCATCAACATCCCTCACCTAATCCCACAAAATTATCTTGAACATTTATTGGCATTTAGACTTCTGGAACAGCCAAATGAAGAGTGGGTGGGAATCTTACCCACAACCCTGAGAGTTTCCTGTTAAATCTTTCAGGTTAAAGGTACTCGAATCTTCAGTATGCCATAATTAAAAATAAATGCAGGGACTCATGTTTAAAGGAAAACAGAAACCAGTAATAAGACACAGGTGATATTAACAGCTTCTTCATCATCATCATCATCACTATTGTGTGGCCTTGTTTACGTGAAATTAAACTTGAGTGCACACTGAACAGCCGGACCGACAATCATCTGGGTTACTTTTATACTGAAAATACGTGAGGTGTGATGTGACATTAAAGGAAAACTCCAGTATTTTTCAACATAAGCCCTGTTTCCCAAACTTTGGGGGCTGTGAAACTTCACAAAATATATATTTTTTAGGAAAATTACTGGAGTGAGTAGGACTGATTAGCTCAAAAAGGCTACACAATGCAATGGCATAATGGAACATTGTAAATAAATCACTTTTTCGCACCGAGCTCAAAGTGTTATTGCAAGCACCTGGGAATATGGAGTAGATACCTAAAGGCGAATGCCGTGTGTTTTGTTGTGAAGGTTGTCAGTCATTGTGAAATGTTAGAACAATGAGGGATCTGCTACATCTGCTACGTTCCGCTGACAACATGTGTCCATCATCTGTGACCCCGACGCCATCGTCGGCTCATCTCACTGTCCAGGTGCCGACAGCATGTTGAGGAGCTACAAACCAGACTTCGCTCAGTGTCAGAAACATGGCGAGCGCCGGATCCGGGTCAGCAGGTGCTCATACACTGTTGGACTTGCTCTTATTGTGATTGAGATATTTATATTACTGCAGCGTTTCTGTCATCCCTCTGCCTCCTGGGGTGTCGACATTAAAGGTGTTCTCCATCTTTTCTCTCTGTGCCCTTACAGACGCATCAGTGTATTTAAAGTTAATTTATTATTAAGTAAATGCGATCGACGTGGTTTTGAAAATTCAAGGCTAGTATCAATTCAAAAGAATCTGCAGGTCACAGTAAACCCTCTTCCCAGTCAGTTCAATAAAGGATCTCTGAAAGAAAAAAATGCCTCTAATGCCACATGTCCTCCGGTCATCTGATCATCTGTCTGGAAGTGCAGCTGCAGGTTAATGCAAAGATAATGTCTTCTTTACCATTCAGTGAGCTGACTAAAAATTCCTTTTCGGCTGATCTCAGAATCAAATTGTGGTCGTTTGGGAGTACCAGTACATTAATGGATGTTTGTGGTGCAGCTGCTCGAGGGTTAAGCGGTGTATTTGTTCTGGCAGAGAAGGGATGGATAGCTGCAGACACACCCTCATCAGACAGAGAGCAGCACTGAAGCCTCATTCGATTACAACAGAGCAGAACGCCGACCACGTTGCAACACTCTCAACCAAGCATATAGAGGGGCAGCATGTACACGTTCACTATCAATTCATATCAAGCAGTGATTGATGACGTTATCAGTAGTGCCGCTGTCACACAGACTGTTCATAAAGTCAAATAGCTGCACCACATGGGCCCTGGAGGTGACTACAATCGCTCTAATCGCCATAGAAACGGGACTATCCATCACCGGCGCAGCGCTGCCAGTGTCCTAAAACAAACACACGCTCAGACCATAAAACGCACAAGATCCCAGTTTAACCAGTCCAAACAGAACTGCCTGAGAACAACGACCCAAACTTTAAACATATTCACAGGGTTTTCCACCTTATACTGGAGAGACTGCAGCCAGAGAACCAGCAGTGTTTTTGTTTGAATTAAATATCATAAAAGATTAAGGAATAATCTAAATATTCATCAAATTATTGTCCAAAATCATTGACTGATTAATAAAAGTCATCCAACCAGAGAAGCTGAAACACCAACTGACTGAGACATGATTAGCTGATTCCAAGAAATTGCTGGTGACTAATTTACTGTAGTTACATCTTCTTATAGACTGTCAGCTGATCAATACCAGTCCATCCCCCTTCATCCAACACACACACACACACACACACACACACACACACACACTCTGTTTGAAAGAGCGGAAACTGGAAACAATGGAGTTCGGACAAGATTCCCAGGGGCATAAAAACATGAAATTGAACTGTAAGGGGGAATATTGGCCCTGTGTGTGTGCAGCATAGGTGGGTGGTCTGTGCAGAGACTGGGCTCCATGCAGGGACAACCTGATGGTTTCATCCAGCGTGTCACCTTGGAAACGACAGTCAGGCCACATAGCAGAGCACCAACGACCAACTGATACAGGCTGTCCAGTGTGTGTGTGTGTGTGCACGCGCATGCCACAAACTAAAATGAAAGTGACAACAGACAGAAGACAGCAGATGTAGAATCAGAAATAGAGAGTCATAAATGAGCCAATAGACTAAAAAAAAAAAAAAAAAAAAAAGTGCAAGCACAGAGAGAAACACAACAAGGCATCTGTGACATGCCTATTATTTCGATGGGCGCTGCTACAGTCTACGATGACGAAGACAGTCAGATCTGACGAGACGGGACCACAGAAAGAGAGCCAGGAGACGACAGTCTGAACCAGTGTGTCAAAAAACAAACGAAAAAACAAAAACAAAAAACAGCTCTGCACAAGTCAGGTCACAACTGGAGCTTTCATTTGCCATGATACAACTCCACAGATCCTTCCACATCTTTCCGGATTACTCAGCTAATGGTTCATTGAATTTGGTTGCCAAGTTGGGATGTCGGAGTTGGGAATACCGCCATGTCCTGGTTGACCGTGTTCCGGTTAAGAGTTGGTAACACGTTGTAAAAGCAGCGACTGGTGTTGTTAGCATTGATAGCTAATAGCAAGCTATAATGACACACTACATCATAGTTTGAAAGCAACATAACAACACATCATCAGTTGAAGTTGCACAGCACTGTCACTATGACTGATGAAGCCGCTATAATTTACAGGTTTCACTGATGTTGACACACGGAGGAATATGAATTTTTGATATCAAGCTCCGCACAATGTCAGTGGGAATGGGAGTCCCAACTAATTATCATATCTGTATCTGATTGGCATCTCAGAATTTTCAACTTCCAACATCAAACTGAACACATATCTAACAATGACACAACAGCTAAAATATTTCATTGATTATCCCAAAAGAAACATTTCTCTCTTTTCTATCATCACAAAATGAACATTTATAAAGTTTAGACTGCAGTAAGATGATGTCACACTTCGCTCCGACACATCTGTCAACCTGTCGTCATTTACAAGCAAATGATTGAACTCCTTTTTATAAAACTAAAAGTACAGGCCCGTCTTTAAAAAACAAGCAGATAAATAACACATGCTCAGAGCCTGATTTCAGATCAGTTCCACACCAATGCTCCTGTTGAACACTGAAGTGACTGACAGAGCGAAGCTGCATGCCTCATAAAGCCATCTGAGGAATTTATGATCCGTCTGCAGAGTTTCTGACAAACACTGAGCCACAGTAAAGATAACACCACACCCACCAATCTCCCACCAATGGTACTAAAGTTAAACTGTGTTTGATTCTGTATGAGCTCATCGATGGAAGTGGCTGTTTCATGACGTGAAGTACAAACGAATTTGATCTAATACGTATTACCGTCTGCTCATTTTATCCAGCAATAACAGTATTATATAACAATGTTCACTCAAAGATGATACCAGTACCCTTAAAGTGATACAAATACCTCAATTTATACACATGATGCGAATGGAAGCTTTCACTTGTAAAATTGTACCAATAAACTGCCATCAAATACACCGAGTTTGACTTCACCCAAACCACTGCTGCAGCAGTGGACCAATCACATGTCACTGGGGGTGTGACAAGGTATCGCAACACTAAAATCGTGATTATACTCCTCATTGAAGTGAAAAGTTAGGGTTGGGGGGTCTTGGTACAGGCCTACACAAAATTCGACCTATGACCAGTGAGGGACAGAAATACACCTTTTTTGCTGCTGCCAGAAACCCACAGAAAACCACAAGAAGCAGAAAAAGAATTAATTTCCCTACGGGGATTAATAAAATCATCTCTATCTATCTATCTTCCCAGCTGCAGCCAGGATGAGGTCGGAGTCTGGTGATATTAACCTGAACCCCCCCCCCCCACTTTTAAATTACATTTTTGGAGCCAATACCAATACTGATATCAGGGAGTAAAAAAAGTTTTGATATCCAATATTGGCTGATACAGATACATTTTTTCATAATGATCCCCTAAATGAAGTTATCAAATATAACAATATGCAAGGGAGGCAGATTAACAAGAATTTTTACAGACTTCAATGAAAGCAGAGCACTGAAACAGTAATCATTTTTTTAAAAAAAAAAAAAAAAAAAAAAAAAAAAAAAAAAAATCGCCCCATCTGTTACATTTTTTAATAATTCGCAATATTGACAAGATATAAGCTGATACTGATACATCTGTTATAGGCCAATATTGGCTGATAACATCGGATAAACCGATATAATGTTGGGTTCTTGTACCTTGTGAAAATAATAAACGGCTACAGGGAGGCAAAGAAGACATGAACAGCATACAAGCAGTGTAAGAAAACATTGCCGTCCACTGTGGCTAACAGAGCGACCACAGCTCTCCATTAAAAATCAACTGCGCCTGTGAGGAAAACAGTGACAGGCCAGACAACGCTGACGGATGCCTCTGCACCTCAATGTGCACAGTCACATGCTCGAGCCACGCCAATAACCACAGACATCTGCGCTCTCATTGCAGCTGATATGAGGCCGTTTTCCGTGGTAGAAAATCAGGGATTATGGCGACTCCTCTGTGAATAATTCATGCGGTCACCCCAACTGGAATTTCAGAGTTAATTATGGGTAAACAAACGGCAATGACGAAGGTTGATTCACTGATGAATTTGGTTTTGATTTCGCAAAGCAAGTCAATGTCGTTTTCAACGTCTTACATAACAAATATTTTATTACTGAATATACAATGATAAAATGATGTATGATAATTTAAGAAGTCGAGGACATTACAACATCATTACAGATTGGTTTAAATTTCCACACTGACTTATGGGAATTTTGCTCACATTTTTACATCGATATTGTTTGTTGTTTCAGTGTTGAAACATCTGATATTATTTCAACAACATTTCAATTCGATGTGTAAGTTGAGATGGACTGATCAAATCCAAGCTGGGCCGAGCTGCAGTGCAAAGCGAGACGTGCAGGGCGGCGCCGCTGAGGGACATGTGGGAGTGATTTAGTGCTGCAGACTGGCCGGCTCTGTTTGAAGGTCTATAAGTCAGACACTTGAGTCACTCGTCCTGAAACAAAGGAATCTGTCTCATTTCAGAGAACGCTCGCACGTTTGCAGATGCCAGTGCAGGAAAAACTGACTTCATCACAGCTGAAACAAAACATTTTAGCAGGAAAATATAAAAAAAATCTAAAAATCTGACATCCAAAATCCAAATATTTTAAAGTTAAACTCAAGAACCTTTGAAAATCAACAGATGTTGCACAAAGTTTTTAAAAGTTGAAGCTTGAGAAACTTTCAAAGACATTTGAGGACGTCCTGGTACCAAAGAGAACCTACAGCCTGATTCCGATGCTGACGTTCAAACACTGCAACAATGAACAGCGAAACCTTCCGGGCACGCGCTCACGCACACACACACACACACACACACACACACAACACACAGACACACACACAGAGACACACACACACACAACACACAGACACACACACACACACACAGCCTCTCGTCAAGGTATGATTTCATAAACACACACTCTCTTTGTCTCTGCAAGACATTACTTCACCTATAACGCGCACACACACAGAGCGCCTTCAGACCTGTTGTAATCAGTGCTTTTCCTGCTCTATGGTTATTAATCAAATGATGACAGCTCAAATTACCTAATCAAAGGATGTAATTAAAAAGCCAGGAAGCCTCCTGATTGGCCCACTCCTGCCTTCGTCCCTCGGGTCAAAGGTTAATCCTCTCAAAAAGCCAGGGGGAGGGGGGTAATTCACTTTAAAGGAGTAATCACCCGTCCACAAAAATAATGTTTGTTTATGTTTGTGTGTGTGCACATGAGACACTGGATAACGAGGAGCGTAAAGCCAAGCAGTTATGGTCTCCATGTGACCACATTAAACATTGTGCAGACATTCCACACTGACTGCAGGGAACTGAGTTGGAACACCACTGTGTGTGTGTGTGTGTGTGTGTGTGTGTGTGTGTGCGCGTGTGTACCTGACTGGCAGCTCCATTGTAGAATCGAGTGTGTCTCGGTGCACGGCCCCATGGGATATGCAGCGTTAAAGCAGAGGTAGCCCGTCAGATCATCAAGCAACCTGTCAGTAAGACAAACCAGATGATCAATCAATCAGACAGATTTTAAGGACCCAAAATCAAATACAAATGACACAATAGAGAAATCCATGTACCATTGAATGTACACAATAATAAACATAGGCATTACTTAACAGAGCCCGACGAATATATGGGTGGGCAGATATTGGCCTATCACAGATGTATCAGTATCTGCTTATGTGTTATCAATATTGGCCAATATCAAAAAATGTTGGTTTCTATGTTTATTTAAAAGTCAACATTTGTATTGTGATATGGAGCAATCAATAGGAAGAAAGTTCACCCAATGACGGTCCCTTCATTTGTAGAAAGAGGCAGATGTGAACAAAGAAAAATGAAAAGAAATGTCAAAATTATTAAGTGTTGATACAAACACGGGATGAAAATGTTAAAAGAAAACAATACATAATTGAAGAAGTCTATTTAAAATTTACAAACTATTTTTTCATCGCTTATTCATTTCTTATTTTGTCAGTTAATGTGATTCTGATCAACAGGATATAATCCACACGTTTTGGTCAACGAAGCACAGTAACACACACTGAAACCTTCATAGAAACTGGAAGGTCGGTAACTGGAACCTCATGGACATAAGCTGTAACCAAACATCCATTCACTGAGATCTTACATCCAGTGACTGTTGGAAACCTGGTTAAGACTATAAAAACACCCAAACAGCTGTGATGAAAACTTGACAATTGCCAGAACCCCTAACTGGTCCAGCTGAAGACCCTTTAAATCTTGTTGCATGCTCTACGATGCCCCCTACCATCAGGGTCTGATTCAGGAGCCCCATCATTAGATCAGATCTGAGGTTTAGTGTGTTGGTGTCTTGTTGCTGTTCATAAAGAGACAAGTGGAGCAATATGGCTGACAGTCGGGGGCCTCCTCCTTCTTCGTGCATTCGGACACAGGCCTTTCTATGTGACAGCACGGAGCTCCTCAAAGGAGGCTTTATTTAGTAAGGAGAGAGCCGAACTGAACTGAGAAACTGCACACAGAACAGGAAGCTGTTCATCCAGCAGACAAACTGACAAAATAAAACTCCAAAACGGTGTTTACATCTGTTCCTTTTACACAAAACCTTTAACCTTTATGTTTAGCACCACACTCATACTTGTGTTAGCAGCACTCTAATAATGAAGACACCAGCAGGTGTAATCCATCCTGCTCAATTCCTGACAGAAATATCTTCAGACGCTCAGATTTTAACCGCACCATTCAAAGTTTGATTTAACACTTACAAGCTCACAGGAAATGCAAGCAAGGCTATTTTAAACAGCACATAAATATACAGCAAACAAGGAAATATTTTTATTCTTAGAGCCTTACAAGGTGTGAAATTTTCCTGACGGTGGTGCTAGAGGAAGAACTGAACCAGCAGGTTCATCTTTAGGAGATGAAGAGCTTCCAGACTGGATCCATCGCTGTGCACTGACACTTCACCAACCTGCTGTCGCTAAAAGCAACACGCTCAGCTGGAAAATGCACCCAACACAGTGTGGAAAACTGTTGAGGACCAGCGTGTGTTCACATGTGTGTGGCTCCACCCCCTGGCAGGAGAAATGACAGTGGCGGGGGACTTCAGCCGCCGGGTTATTATAGAACAGACGAGGAGAAAATAGATGTCCGAAGACGGGGGCTGACAGCGGTCACGAGGTTGGCCAAAAAACAGCTGCTGCTTCTCCTCTCTGTCGCACACGCACACGCACACAGACACAGACACAGACACACACACACACCTCGTTTATAGGGCGGCATTGCCAAGAAAAAGAGACAGAAGGAAAAAAGCAAAACAAAACAAAACAAAACAAAACAAAAAAAACTCCAGCTCTCCCACACTGAGGATAAAAAGAAACGGCTATATTTTTAAGTAGATTTTAACAGTGAAAACATCATCAAAAATCAAAAACTGACAATTTTGAGTTTGGGCAACATGTAAACAATGAATGTGAACTCAAAATTCTGAGAAAGAAGTCAGGATTGTGCAAGAGTCAGAACTTGCCCTAATTCCTTTCCGTGGAAAATAATGCTGAAAGAAAAGTCTGTAAATGCAGTAAAGTCAAACGTGAAGATTTGTGAAGCCTGAAGGGTCGGACACATTCACAGTTGGGGGAAAATTTAACCTGTAACTTTTTAAAATTCCCTGCATTGGTCCCGAAGTTTCGTTTCTGTTGAGTCAGAGTCTGATGGTATTGACTTCCAAGAGTTCCCTGTGTTTGTGCGTGGCTGCAGGCTGTTTGCACTCTAAAACAGACCGAGCAGCTATTTAAAGGAACAACAGGAAGCAGAGCGAGCACTGACCTCATCTCTCCTCCTGCTGCTGCTTTGTCATTTTCCTCTAATCATGGATTCGAAGATCTGACGGTTGAAAACATGGCCGTCACAATGTCACTTGAACTCAACACGCCGAGAGCGACTGTGAAACAACCTTCGGGCCTGAAGACCAGACGAAATGCTAATCACTCCGCAGCTTTTTTATCGAGCAAACACTGTGATGGCAGCAGTAAATGCAGACGAGTTTGGCTGCTTCCAGGACGATAACAGTTAAGTTGAG
>KV751317.1:4647072-4657353 GCA_001698575.1 Mola mola | reverse complement strand
GCACTTTCACCTTTGCTTTACATCCAGGAGACTGAAAACACACGGGTATAAAATATCTCCGCTGAGGGAGGTGGAGGAGGTGAAGAATTGTCCCTCTGTGCGCTCTGCTCCCATTTACTGCCTTTATTTATCTGCTGCAGCAAAGAGGCTGGACGTATAGAGAAGGAGGAGGAGGAGGAGGAGGGTGGATCGCATGTTTTCCTTCTCGGCTCAGCCACTCTGTCTCCAGGCCCCGGGGGGGGAGGGAGGGAGGGAGGCGAAGCAGACAGAAGAGAGCGCTGGAAATGTGAAATCTGATCTCCTTCCATACCTCCTCCCTCCATCCCTCCTCCACCTCCACCTCTGCCACCTCGCCAGAGAGCCTCCGACAGTAATCTGATCCGCGGCCTCCGAGACGAAGCACACTCCAAGACGGGGAGAATGGAGGAGGGGAGGAGAGAGGGATAGAAATAAAGTAGAGGAGAGTGAGAGAGAAAAAGAAAGGAGAGACTGGAAAGGCTCCCAGGGGAGTAAGAAAACTGCGAGGATGGAGGGAAATAGGAAAAGAGGTGAAACAGATGGAAAAAGAGCAGATAAAAGAACACTTTCCTCAACTTGAACGGTCCTCGGTACGTGCTGCTGCTTCTGTGCAGAACCTCTGGTTCTTATAAAGAGTTGACATGAAGGAGAGAACAGTGAGGAGAGAGAGAGAGGAGATCGAGACCTTCTGAGAGCGATCGGACAGTGAAGAAGAAACTGCAGCAACATTAAATACATCAGTTTACATGGCGCAGTGTTTAAACATATTAGACTGTCAGGTGACACAACTCAAGTGACACACATCATGTTCACAAAATGGCTGCACCACACAGAGAAAACATCATCGTCATCAAGTCAGAAGAACATGTGGTTGAAAGTCAGAGGAACCGGAGGATCAAAGTCAGGAACAACCACATGTTCCTCTTACTTTGATTTTTGGGTTCCTCTGACTCTGATCCTCAGGTTCCTCTGACCTTCAAGGTGGTTGAAAGTCAGAGGAACCGGAGGATCAAAGTCAGGAACAACCACATGTTCCTCTTACTTTGATTTTTGGGTTCCTCTGACTCTGATCCTCAGGTTCCTCTGACTTTCAACCACCTTGAAGGTCAGAGGAACCTGAGGATCAAAGCCAGAGGAACATGTGGTTGAAAGTCACAGGAACCTGAGGATCAAAGTCAGAGGAACATGTGGTTGAAAGTCAGAGGAACCGGAGGATCAAAGTCAGGAACAACCACATGTTCCTCTTACTTTGATTTTTGGGTTCCTCTGACTCTGATCCTCAGGTTCCTCTGACTTTCAACCACCTTGAAGGTCAGAGGAACCTGAGGATCAAAGCCAGAGGAACATGTGGTTGAAAGTCACAGGAACCTGAGGATCAAAGTCAGAGGAACATGTGGTTGAAAGTCAGAGGAACCGGAGGATCAAAGTCAGGAACAACCACATGTTCCTCTTACTTTGATTTTTGGGTTCCTCTGACTCTGATCCTCAGGTTCCTCTGACTTTCAACCACCTTGAAGGTCAGAGGAACCTGAGGATCAAAGCCAGAGGAACATGTGGTTGAAAGTCACAGGAACCTGAGGATCAAAGTCAGAGGAACATGTGGTTGAAAGTCAGAGGAACCGGAGGATCAAAGTCAGGAACAACCACATGTTCCTCTTACTTTGATTTTTGGGTTCCTCTGACTCTGATCCTCAGGTTCCTCTGACTTTCAACCACCTTGAAGGTCAGAGGAACCTGAGGATCAAAGCCAGAGGAACATGTGGTTGAAAGTCACAGGAACCTGAGGATCAAAGTCAGAGGAACATGTGGTTGAAAGTCAGAGGAACCGGAGGATCAAAGTCAGGAACAACCACATGTTCCTCTTACTTTGATTTTTGGGTTCCTCTGACTCTGATCCTCAGGTTCCTCTGACTTTCAACCACCTTGAAGGTCAGAGGAACCTGAGGATCAAAGCCAGAGGAACATGTGGTTGAAAGTCACAGGAACCTGAGGATCAAAGTCAGAGGAACATGTGGTTGAAAGTCAGAGGAACCGGAGGATCAAAGTCAGGAACAACCACATGTTCCTCTTACTTTGATTTTTGGGTTCCTCTGACTCTGATCCTCAGGTTCCTCTGACTTTCAACCACCTTGAAGGTCAGAGGAACCTGAGGATCAAAGCCAGAGGAACATGTGGTTGAAAGTCACAGGAACCTGAGGATCAAAGTCAGAGGAACATGTGGTTGAAAGTCAGAGGAACCGGAGGATCAAAGTCAGGAACAACCACATGTTCCTCTTACTTTGATTTTTGGGTTCCTCTGACTCTGATCCTCAGGTTCCTCTGACTTTCAACCACCTTGAAGGTCAGAGGAACCTGAGGATCAAAGCCAGAGGAACATGTGGTTGAAAGTCACAGGAACCTGAGGATCAAAGTCAGAGGAACATGTGGTTGAAAGTCAGAGGAACCTGAGGACCAAAGTCAGAGGAACATGTGGTTGAAAGTCACAGGAACCTGAGGACCAAAGTCAGAGGAACATGTGGTTGAAAGTCAGAGGAACCGGAGGATCAAAGTCAGGAACAACCACATGTTCCTCTTACTTTGATTTTTGGGTTCCTCTGACTCTGATCCTCAGGTTCCTCTGACTTTCAACCACCTTGAAGGTCAGAGGAACCTGAGGATCAAAGTCAGAGGAACCTGAGGATCAAAGTCAGAGGAACCTGAGGATCAAAGTCAGAGGAACATGTGGTTGAAAGTCAGAGGAACGCATTGTTGAGAGGAACAGGATTCATACTTCTTGCAGCAGCTCGCTGGCTGACTTGATTCATCCCCATGCAGCCTCCAGCTACTGGTCTTGTCCTGGACACTGACCTGGTCCCAGTCTGGAAGTCAGGTGTCATTTCATGACAACAGAGTGATGACTAAAAGCACAAATTTCCTGTCTCGAGTTCTGACCGTCTGTCGGACACCCAAAGAGTGGGGACGCACGGTGATGACATCACCACAACAAGCAGCACAGGATGAACAGTTCTGCTGATACGACAGACTGATCATGTGACTCTGATATCAATGACAAGTGTTGATTGGATGCAGAGTTTGTTTTTGTCTTCCCTCCCTCCCTATCAGTCGATGTGTTATTTCAGTCACACAGATCCCAGCCTCAGCTGTGGAATGTACAGCTGTCTGACATATGGATAATACGACATTCCCTCCATCCCAAAACGTTGGTAGAAATGAAAATATTGCACAGTCTGCATGTGTATATTCTGACATTTTAGACATTTAAAGGATTAATAAAATAATAGATTAATGTCACACTGTAAACACATGAAAACTACAAAGAAGCAATACAACGGAGAGTCTGTTTGTTTTCTCTGAGGAGTTTCTCTCAAATGCGTTTTTAAAATCACAGCAGCGGGAGGAGAAGATGGGGTTCCAACCTCCATCTTTATAGGTCTGCGCAACGCTACCCCACACATCCAGCTTGGTGGAGCTCGCCCAATAACAACAACACTAGAACCGATTCAGTATGCTGAACAGAGAACTGGCAGCTTCACGTGAACAGAAAGAAACATTAGAGAAAATAACCAGATTTTAACACGCGATGAAACATGAAGAGGTTTGTTTGGCTTGACAGTGTTTCTCTCGCTATGATTACTTTTTCTTTTTATGATGTGGAGTTATGATCATTTATCATTTTGTTCTTTTAATGATGCAGGATTTTACTCAAAGAAAAGAAAAGAAAGAAAGAAAAGTGTTGCCATATAGATTTGAGTGAACCTGTCGTCTCAGTAACCACAGCAACATGAATAACTGACGCTGAAATGCAAATCAGTGATATTCTGAGGATGGCGACTGATATCACCTTTTGTTTAGCCATGATTTGTGTTTATGCTTGTGATGTTTGCTCACCTCTTGCCGTCTCAGCAGTTACTAGGGATGAGAACTGTTAAAAAGAAGGGGTGTCTTCATTCCTCAATGACTGATCCATTCCTCCTCTTACAAAATGTATTTTTAGACCACATCTGACTGCCATTTCCCACCAGTGCGGCATGACAACTATGCACCCAGGAATTAATATTTAGCCTACTTTCACACAGATTTCTACACAAGCAAAAAAGTACTGTTTACCGGTCAAATTTGAAACGAATACTATTCGGGGAGTCGAATACTCAAGCCCATCCCTAGTTACTACATTGGAACGTCGCAAACGCTGCCACCTATCTGCCGGAGGTTTAAACAACAAAAAATGAGCCACAGACACAAATATTAGCATGTAAACTATTCATTTCATTTATTTTAAATATCTAAATTGTGTTTGTGAGATAAAGTATAACGACAGAAAGCACTGCAGTCCTATGGTCACAATATCTATCTACACCCAGAGATTTTATACAAATAGTGGGGGACAAAAATGGACTCATGAACTTTTGAAAGAAAAAAAAACAACTGCAAAGTTTACAAATAAATATATGCCAGTATATCAAAGCACAGAAATCTGTAGGTGTGTCATCTTTTAAATCTGGGGGAAGGGGCCCCTTGATGTGGGCTTGCAGGACGCCCCTGACAGAACAACAGAACCGGAGAAGATGGAGGCGCGGCGGCGTAAACACGGCGCAGGTGACCGGGAGGCGGACACACGCACAGATTCAGCAAGTTTCTCTGATCGGCAGCAAAGCGCGAAGATGACACCAGCTCCCTCAACCACATTAAGGAGAATTTTAATGGCAGGAAAGAAAGCAGTTGTTACGATCACAGCTTTCTTCGTCGGGAGTGAATTCCTCTCCAAGTGCTGTTAAGTCTCACACGGTTACCTGCAAAGCTAACGTTAACTAACACGCAAAGTTAGCACAGGCTGCTCACCTTAAGTTCATTAAAACTCCATAAACGTATAAGTGTGCGAAAATTCGACATGAAGTCAATTAAAGTATAAATTGTGATAGAATAATGTGTAAAATGTTGCGTGAGCTTTGCCGTGATTGTGGACGAGCTACGCGAACTATGCGGCACAGTTAGCGGCTAACGCGGCTAACGAGCGTCCAGTGGTAAATATCAACAAAACTTCAGCAAACTTCACCGGGACCCACAAATAAAGTGTTAATTTCGTCACGCGTGGTCGATTCTGGCTTGTTTGGGACAAACTTTGGTGTAAGAAAACAAAAATAAAAACACAACTCGGCGCTTCAGCCGAGGTGAAGCGAACTTTTTTTTTTTTCCACGACAGCAGCCAGAAGGCTCCGTCTATCTCCCGGCGTCTCCAAAAATCTCTTCTCCCGTTGTTTCTGACAACTAATGTCAACATTCCCCCTTTATTATCAGTTACACCAGCTACACACAAACCAACTGTCTTAAAACCATCCAAGTTCAGAGTAAAACTGGAAGCATATTTTAAAGTCGACACAGCGTAAACACCAGGCGCTCCTGCGGAGAGACTGCGGCTCCACCGCGGGTAGACGGAGCCCAAAAGTCGGGCTCAGACCGCAGGCTGGGAGCGAAGTTTGGGGATTCTGTCTTACCTTTCTTCTTCTTCTTTCCCTGATGTCTCCCGCCGAAGTGGCGCGGCTATCGACGCTATTTCATCCTAGTCACTCACGTCCAAACATCCCAGCAGAGAACAGCTGCTTTAAAATGTAATTTCCCAGCGTTTTTTGTCTCGGAATCGCGTCGGCGTCACCGTCCTCTGCTCTGCGCTCAGGCGCTCTGTGGTGGGGCCGTTTGATGATGGATGAGAGCAAATACCAGCCCGACAAAGATCGTCATGCGGAAGCACGTACGACTCTGGTTCAAAACAAACGCATGGACTTCCGGTCGCCGACGGCAGGTGTTGAGACGCGCGTGCGCTCCTTTTCACCTTTCAGATATTTTCAATTTTGATTTAATAAGAGGACACTTTGATAAATGTTATAAATTACTTGTTCGTGAGAAAACGTGACTTGACACCGTTACTCCGAGGCTTTAGTAACTGATGATGGTTTCAGATAAGATTACAAATTTACACGTCTTTCTTTTTAAAACTGCTTTAAATATTCCTCCACAAGCGAAACGCCGCAGTAATAAAGAAGACTTAAGGACAAAGCGACACTGTGGCGTTTTGTATCAGTTTTCTGAGATGTGTTTGGTTTCCCGAAGCAGAGAAAGAGTGAGAGCTCATCATTTTCTGCTCTTCTGTGCCTCCAACCTCTGCTGCTGCGGTCAAATCTGCCGCTGTCTGAGACCGAATGTAAGGCGCCCCCTGCTGTTTAAATTACCCCCACCAGTTTATTATTATTATTATTATTATCATTATTATTATTATCATCATATTGGTGTTGTTGCTTTTACTATTCTAATAGAGTGAATGAGAGCAGCAGTGACTAAGAGATAAAGTTGCGACACTCACAGAATCTGCGTCAGTTACAGAAAACTGACGGCAAACGTTTGTGAAATTCATCCTGAAAGAGGAATTTTTCTGTTTGATTCATGCTCACGTGCAAAAAAAAATGTTTCAAGCCTGATTTTTGAAATGCTGTTTCTTCTCTCCTTCTACCAGAATCCAGAATAGTCAGTGAACTCTGGACTCGTGTTGGATCAAAACAATTTGTAGGTACATTTTCCTCTTCAGAAACCAAGTTTGTTATGTTTGTGCAGTTACCGTTAACACAGTTCTCTTGCAGGAAACAGTCAGATGTGAAACCTTACAGCATACACAACTTTATTTAACTTGCAACACATACATTCCTCAAACGTCTCAAACCTGTAAAACAGGGAAAGCAGCTGAGCCCCCAACAGTCGTCAATCACATCAGCTGTTCAAACACGCGTGATACACAAACACTGACGCTGCCTCGTTCCACATGCCGTGACACACTGTGACACACGTTCTGCATGCACGCATTCACGCCCTGAAAAAAACACGCAAACTGTAGAAAACACAAACAAGTACAAGGAGTGGGCTGCAGTTCTGTCGGCCACCAGATGTCGCTTAAAATGCGTTTCCTGTGTCGAAGTGAGTGGGGAAACAACTCAAATTTTTTTTTTTTCATCAAAAACATGGCAATTAAAAAAAACTAAAAAAACCTTTCACAATACATTTTCACGTCTTCCGATGACATCCGAGACAAGGTTTTGGACGTGAACTCGACCCCAAATCAATCGACAGGGAATAAACATCTGTTCAACATTTCACATTAAAAGCTTCAGGTTCTACAGGTTTTAACTCATCAAATGTATGTAAAGGTGGCTGACATGAGAGCTCATCAAACATGAGACCAAAACATCTGGCTGGCTGCAGTATGTCATAAGCTCCTCCCCCTCCATGTTAGCACATGGGCCAAACTAAAAACTCAAAGTACAAGTCAAACAATTTCTTTGTAATTTTAGATAGATTCTTATCACACTGATGTATGTTCAAGTGTTAACTTTTCTTATCAGTTCGGTTTTATTCATTTGATGCCATTAAAAGGAGGTAAAACGTTACGATTGACGGCTGAGCTTTGCTTTAGATTGGGCAGGGAGGAAAGAGGGGGGAGTGTATGGAAGTCAATCCCACAGCTCCACCCCCGATCACTGCTGCACTGACTCCATATGACATCACCAGCACAAGGATATTTTGGCTTCATTTTTTTTTAGTGGGAGGAAGCGTAGACGTGGCGGCCATCTTTATTTGGGTCAATGTTTTAAAGCATATTAAAATATTAAACAAATGTATTGAACGATACCTTGTTTCTTCATGTTGCACTGGCCACAAACAGAGATTTTTTTGGGGGCGGGATCTTGTAAATTAAAACTCTACAGCAACTAATCTTAACAGGAGTTAAAAAAAAAAATCCATCAACACTCAAAAAACATCTTGTGATGTTGAACATCCGCAAACTAATGAAACAACTAATAATCTGAAGAGCACTGAGCGCAGCAGTGATGATATATTATCTTTAGAATAAGTATCACACTGTCACAATAGGCAATAAATACATTTAGGGTTATTTTTTGCATAGTAACACCTGCGGGGGGTGAAGTCAAGGAGCGATTAGTAGCTACCCTCCACATCAGATCGACATCTGCACCGACACTCTGTGGCAGGTACACCTGGAGCAACAACTCCAAACACACTGTAATACAGTGTGAGAGCAGGAAATACATCCAGACTGAGAGTACTGTACACAGGAAGTACTTCTTTTTCTGTCAAACACACCCAAAGTGATAAAACCTCAGAGTTGATCCGACAGGGAGCAGCAATAGTTCGTATCTCTATGTAGTCATGTGTGTTTTTTTGTTTTCCTGCATGTCTCTGCCGTCATTTTGTCTTTTTATAACAGTTTGTATCTCTCTGTCGTCGAATGTTTCTTTGTTTTGTTCCCTGTCTGTCATCATGTGTGTCTTCTTGTGGTAGTTTGTCTCTCTTTGTAGCACTTATGTAGTCATGTGTTTCTTTGTTTCCTTATTTGTCCTGGTTGTCATTGTTTCTTTGCAGTAGCTTGTGTCTATATTGTCATTATGTCTCTGTGGTAGTAGTTTGTGTCTCTGTGGTCACTGTGTGACTCTGTGGTTGTTGTGTGTTTCCTTGTAGTAGTTTGTATCTTGATGTGGTTTTCTTGTGTCTTGTCATGGTTGTTTTAGGTCATTTCATATCGAGATTCTGGTCCAGGCCTCCCAGGTCTGTACTTGATAGAAACACTACCCGTCTGCTGTGTGCGTGTACTTCGCAGCGCCGTGTTCTGACCTACATCGTTTTTTTCAAAAACATCTGTGCTATGTTCACTGTCAGACTCACGTCTAACATGGTGGACGTATTTCAGGCAAGTCTTCATGATGCTCACTTCATGTCGTGTGGCTGGGACACATCGGCTTGAGTCGAGTACAGACTCGATCCAAGACCGGCAGCTGGGACATTCATATTCTTGTCAAATCCAAAACAGGAAATAGATAGAACATGTGAACTATTTTACAACGTGGTACTGAACAAAACATTATTTAAACAGTTTTTAGTATAGTGAAAAAAAATTAACAAGACCTAAACCAAGTTAAATCCAAATAGGCACAAAGAATAAAATGATGGAAACAACAATCTGGTGACAGCTGTGCAGTTCTCATGTACGGAGTCTTGACAGTGTGTTAATGGAATAATTCTAGCATTTTGTAACGTTTACTTATAAAAATATTTGTAAATGAATACTCATAAAAACTGAATTTATGTAGAACCATTAAAATTGATTATTAAATACTGTGAGTGATAATTCAGTTATTTCCTATTTTGTCTTAAAAATGAAATAATTTAATATATGTGTGTGTGTATGTATATATAAATTAATTGAATGCAATTGCAAGATTAATTTAGAAAAGATTTTCAATTATCTACTTTATTTAGTGCTTTTGTCCAAAGTGACATACAAATAAAAGATAGAATCAAAGAAAAAAATAATTTTTTTTTAAATTCTATCTATAAATATTGAATTTTAAGTTAATGAAGTAAAAATTGATTTTAACCAGTTATTTCTTTTGGCACACTCCAGACTCCATATTAAGCCAGCACAGGGGTCAACACTGAACCGACAGGTAGTTTCTGCCAAATTAAAAAACAAACAAAAAACACCAGGATACACAAAGAAGGAGATTAATCACACAGGAAATGTCATCACTTTTTTTGTACACTAGTTCCTGTTTTAAAGCAGAATCATCAGGCAGCGTCATTTTAATGATTCATATTAATGCACCAAAAGAAAAGTCTCAAACCAAAGAGCGTTTACACACATCTGTAAAAGTCTTCGCCGTTGGCCTGTCGTGCAGCTTGCTGCTCTACACGTTGATGGCGTGAGCATGCTTCTTGCACAGAGGTTTGTCTTTCTTGGAGTAGAAGGGCTGGCCCTCCAGGTTCACATGGCAAACCTGCAGCAACAACAAAACATACCACCACCGTTACCATGGCGACGGCTGAAGTCCACATTCTGGGGCTAAACTGTCACTTACAGTCACTGTGAAGATGAAACTGAACACGAATTATGACTGAAAAAATTTCAACCCGCCTCTCTGCTTGTCTATGGGAGGAGCTACGCTTGGCTGATCCGTACCAGCTAGACGTGGCTGGCTAGTTACAGAATCCAATAACTAGCTTTCCATGTTATGGAGCCATCACAGCAAATAAACTACATTAATTCACAGATAGCACTATTGCTAGAGAAGGCAGAGGATGAACTAAACGTGTGGCACACAAGGGAGCAGTAATCGCTAGTCGCTAGGCTAAAGAAGCTAGCAGAACTTTACACGGTGTAAGCAAGCAATTGTGGGCTTGGCGAAGAGCCATCAAGCTCAGAGA
>KV751317.1:4628510-4640797 GCA_001698575.1 Mola mola | reverse complement strand
CGTGAATGGTCCTAATTCTCTTCCTTAATGACGGGAGTTAATCGATGTGAAATTCTTATAAAATCCATTTATTTGAAGTCATTATAAAATTCTGCGTGCGACGACCCGGCGTGGCTGAATCCCTTTCTCCGTGTCCTCGGAGCTGCCTCCATCCGGATGACTTACAGGCAAAGAGGAGAAACCACAGTCTCTTTATTGGCGGCTAAAAGCTGGACCTCTGCTCCCACTGATTCATTGCGCGGCGAACACGGACTGACGAGCCGGGACGGGGAGGGGAGGGAGGGGGGCAGCCAGCAGCGATCAATTGAGCGTAATGGAGGGATGATTAAATAAGTGCCCGGCGGAGTGGACGGAGCTCCATCCATCAGGCAGCATGGAGGAGGGGTGGTGGGTTAAAAGCAGACAGACCTGCACAGTCCGATCATCACAAAGAAAACCAAGTCAGAGCGTCAGAGCATTAAAGCACACATACGGAACCAGGACCAGAACTGGTACGTGGACCCTGACTGAACTCTCCTCGGGTTCTTTAAGTGGCTGTCTAGATGCAGACATGACAATGGCCGAAATGAGAGCTCCCCAAAACAGGAGCCCAAACACCTGAATGACCCCCTGGTGGATGGCTGCAACCCCCCCCCCCCCCCCCCCCAGTCACTGCTGCACAGACTCTAGACGTCAGTGTAAGAAAATGGCAGCACCTGAATCCAGAATATTTTTGCTTTATTTTTGTTTAGTGGGAAGAAGAGAAGATGTGGCAGCCATCTTTATTTAGGTCAACGGTTTTGGGCAGTGAGATATTTCCTCAAAGGCAGTGAGCTTGATGCACCGAGGTCAAGGACATCAACAGATGTTTCCTCAGTGACAGCCTACTGTCAGTTTGTGTTTCAAGCCCTCCACACTTCTCATTGGCCTCCTGAAAAGTGCTGTGTAATCACATCTTCAATGACTTTTCCTCAAAAGTGCTGTGTAATCACATCTTCCATGACTTTCACCGGGGACATATTTTCAATAATGTCTTCATGTTTGATTTGCAATAATATTTTGTAATTTATTAATCACATTTTTTTGTTAATATAAATTTGCAAACTACACTCAATCTGTCTAAAGAAGAAATAATAAGTAAAAATGCTAACTCTGGAGAGTAGTAATACTCAAGCGTGGCATCAGTATTAAGTAACATATAGCTTGTATAAAGCTTGTAAATCTCCACATGAAGTCTTATTTTAATGGTTTCTGAACTACCAGTCCTTTGGCTCCCCCTGCTGGTCACTCCAGCTCTTTAGATGCAGCTGATGAGGTAACGGCAAGCTGGAATGTAACAGTAAACAAACAGTATTTCTGCTGCTTCAAGAGGGGTAAAGACAGATCATTGAGCAGACTTTCACAATAAGGCTCAAAATCATACTGCTTTTCAGTTTTCATGAGTAATAATGAGTTTGTGACATCTAAGGTATGACTTTAATTCAGTTTACTGGACAAAGGATGGATGATTTCACCTGGAGTTGTGTGTATTATCTAGTTTGGGGGTCTCGGTTTTGGAGATATCAGCTGTACAGAGGTTCTGACTTATTCCAGGCTTCATTATTCCATTATTGACTGTTATTCTTGATGTTATCAGCAGTTTAATGAAGCTGTTTGACCAGTTTAGTCTAAAAGGTTTCTATTTGAAGGTGATGAAGGTGTATTGACGCCCCTCCCTCAGAGCAGAGTGGGTCAGGGTGAGTTTACCTGTGAGTAGGATGGTAGTTTGTTGGTTACTATGACAACCACGTTAGCTTAGAGATGTGATCTTTAAAGGACGGGGCAATGAGGAGGGGTGGGGCCATGTGTTGAGGGGCAGAGCAGACTGCACAGGCGAAGAGGCAGGTGGTTGTGGGGGGGGGGCGTCAGCGGCTGTCTGATGGAGCTCTGCTGCCTACCTGCTCCTCCTCAGCGCCTCCTCCTCCTCCTCCTCCTCCTCTCGTGGTACTGCAGCAGAAGGAAAACAGCAGAGGAACAATTCTGATAAACAACTCAAGAAGCTTGGAACTTGTTTTAAAACAAAACGGCTCCATACAGCTCATCTGGTGTAATCCAAAACTTTCCAAACCGATTTGAAAAGACACTATTTGCTCCCATTCTTAAGGTCAAACCTACACCGAAGCTGCAAAGCTAATGTGTTAGCCTGTGCTAACCTGAAGCCGGAGCTTAAATCTGCCAAGCGAGTTCAATGAGAACTCGTGATCTCGCCGTACCTCCGTGTTCAGGCTGATTTATAGCTGTACATTGGCTCTGCGCAGTCATTATGTGACCCACGCAGCAGGAAATTAAACAGAATGTGAAGGAGGAAACACACAGTGACCAATCACAGCTACAGTATCGATCCAATGCACAAGCATAAATCCAGCATTAGTGGTTCAGGAACTCCTCATATCCAAAAACGTGCTGACATAAAACATGTATATTCAAATCAGTTTGGTATCTGCAGGCTTCCGTAGCTTTGGATTACCCCAGACGAGCTTCTTCTGTTGTTCCTCGGAACACTGCGACGCCGTTTGGCTGTGAAGCTCTACAACCACTTTCTGTTGACAGGGATACTTTCTCTTCATATGGAGGAGGGTGACGAGATAATGACCAAATTCTCATTTTTGCTCCCTTACAATGAGCTGCAGGGAAACGCACAACGAGCAAATGTGATGAAACTTACCGGACTCGGTTCCGGTCGCGTGGGCCAGGACCCGGAAGGACTTGGACTGCATGCTGGTGCTGCGGCGGTCCCGCTCATCCAGGTCCAGGTCCTTCTCTGCACTCTGGACGGCCTGATAGACGGGGGAGGCGCTGTCTACGAAGCGATCTCTAACTAGGAGAGTGCTGCAACCACACAGAGAGGGCGCCAAACACCCCCCCGAACCCGACCAGATGAACACCAGGACACCGAGGCCCAATCTTCAGGGAGTGAAATCTAAAGGGCTGTCTCACACTTTATCTCACTCTCTGGTTAAAAAGGATGTGCTACATGTTGCCTGAAACACAACACTGAGCAGGTTTTGATTTGGCATGAAGATAGAGATGTGAAGAATGCTGCTGTAATCACACATCTACAACAGGTGCAATAGATCAGTTAGGTTCAGAGAGAACAGATATAAAAAGGAGGAATGCACTCGGAACATTCAGTTTCCATCCGACCAGTAAGAACAGTTTGTTCCTTAAGTCTGTGTCATGACTTCCTCGACTGTGTTTTCTGTCCAATGTCACTGAGAGTAAAATAACTACTCTTATTGTCAGTAAATAAGGAATGAAGTTTGATGCCACATTGAAATTAAAAAAAAAGATTTTTTTACCTATATTACGTCACATACACGGTCTATTAAGCATTAGCTTAATACTTCCTGTCTGAAGTAGTCTTTCTGGGGGCGGGGCGTCATTGATTACTGTTTAAAAAACAACTTTGCTCTCTGTTTTTGGTGAAACTGGATCATATAAAATGGAGAAAATATTTCCCAGTTTTCTGTCCGATGTTCTATTACTGCTCTACCTGAACTCTCACTGATTTACAGTTTCCTGATGAACAGATGCTGCTCTTCTTGCTAACCGCTGCTAACTGTAACAGGATCAGGAGCTAGTGACCGAACTCAGCTATCATAGCTCAGGTTAAGCAATGTCAGCTAACATAATCGATGTAAGCTAATATCAGCTATAATAACCACTGTCAGCCACTGGTAAGTATCATTGCTGTGGCTGGCTAATGTCAGCTATCATAGCTAATATTGGCTAATGTCGGCTATCATAGATAATATTAGCTAATGTCAGCTAGTGTCAGAAGCAAACACAGCCTCTGAGACAAACTGAGGCCCGTTTGACGACAGGGAGCCGAGCAGCAAGGCGGTGACAGCACTAGCACGGTTAGCCCCGCAGAGCTCCCATTAGCTCCCTAAACCAAACTGGCCTCCATTGGGCATCTGTGTGTCGTCGGACGCTGCGTTCCGTCCCACTTGTGTCATGTTTGGACAGGTCAACATTTAATTGTGCTCACATGAGCGCGCAGTCAGCTAGTTGGAAATCTAACTGCAGGACGAAGGCATAATGCACATTCAGCGCTAACGCTACTTCCACGATGACTCAAAGTCCCCGTGACGAACGGTTTTAGATGGAGATGTTTGGAGCAATATCATTCATCCTCTCCGGAGGAAAAACCAAGTGTGATTTTTCATGCACACACAGCTGCATAGACACCATTTTCCTCCAGAATGGAAAATTCACTGTTAGTGTACGGAGAGAAACTGTTGACACTGTACAGTCTCACCCAGCTGGTGATGCTGTATTTACATTTGCTTGAAACTCATTGTTACAGGAGACTTAACTGTAAATAAAGATATAGAGTTTAATACAATATTTCACTAGTAAAAGCTAAAATTAATTAATTTAATTAAGTGACTTAAGTACTGAAAATTCATAATCCTGATCATTGGATTTAGTAACTCACAATCTTTTTCTCATACTAACAAGATTCAGACCAGATTAAAATATTTACTAATCAATTTTGACCTAAATACAACTGAATACAGTAAAAAGGATAAATAATTGTAAATTATCGTTGTTATTTATTTTCTCAAATTTACATTTTAGAAGATAAATCTGGTTTATAATTAAAATATATTTTATATATTATTTTAATGTATAGATTTAATTTTTTTTTTTTAAAGAAATTAATCCATGCTGGTTATTATGCTACTCCTGTGACACCATAGAACTTATTAGCCTCCAAATTTTGTTTAAAAGATGCAAAAGACAAAAAGTATGTCTGAAGAGAGATAAAAGCTTATTAAAGAAACGCCACCATTACATCAGAAACAAGTCTGTCACACACACAGCAGTAACAAGGCAGCAGCCATCTTGTTTTGAACAGAACTGATGTGAGCTGAAGTGACGCAGGCCGGAGGAGGAGGAAGATGGGAGTAGAGAGAGTCTCTCCATTCATGATTGTAAACGTAAATGATGAGTTTTGCACAGAACATCAGAATTTGTCAAAATACAAGAAAAAAATCAGAGAACAAAGTCCTATTTTTGAAGTCCATATTTTGGGATTTAAGTCGTAATTCTGAGGGGGAAAAAAGTCACGTCTGAAAATTTTAAATTTAGGAAAAATTTCTAAGAAAGGTTTCAGTCAGAAACCCGATTTTTAAAAAAACAAATTTGAACTCGGAGAAATTTTCCAAAGATGGTCCTAATCATCATCTATACTCATCAATCATGAGAGATGCAGGAGAAACAGGAAGTGGGGAGAAAGAGGAGGGAGGGGAGGAGCAGGTTGGGGGTGTTCTTACCCAGCGTCAGGCCCCTTCCCCTGCGTCTGCCCTGCGATGACGTCCATGATGGCGTCCTGTGAGTACATGCTGATGGGCGTGTTGTACTGGGCGTGGATGATGGTGGCCTTGCCGCCGGGGCCCTTCACCTCGATGGGCTTGTGCGTGGAAAGGGTGGTGTCGAAGCTGATGGTGGCCAGGAGGTGATGGAGAGGAGGGACAGTAGGAGGAGGAGGTGGAGGTGGAGAATGTGAGAGGAAGCACAGTAGGAGGAAGAGGAGGGGGAGAAGGAGGATGAGGAGGAGGGACAGTAGGAGGAAGAGGTGCAGGGGGAGAATGTGAGGAGGCACAGTAGGAGGAAGAGGTGCAGGGGGAGAAGGAGGATGAGGAGGAGGTTCATGTTAGAGGGAAGGAACCTGCAGAACCGTCAGGCTCACAGCAAACAACCACTGCAGATTCTCATGCAGTCACAACAGAACCTCCTCTGATCGGTCCATTGATTACTGATAATCCAATAACACTGATCCTTCTACTGTCACTCATCCATAACTGATTGGTAATGTAAACAAGCTATAGTATCAATACTCAGAACACGCAACCCGTATTTAGCGTGACGGACGTTGCTGTGAGGATTCATTTGTTTGTTGCACTTCTAATGGTAACAAAACATAATGTCAAACTGGATCTACCTGCTATAGCTGTTGCCCCTGGACCCGGACCCGGATAAGCGGCAGAAAACGAAACGAAACGAAAGTGCCGATGCTAACACCGATCAAATTAGCATCGCTGCTTCAGGCCATCATGAAGTATTTAGTGGAAAATGTCAATGAGGTTTTCTTCCATGACAAAGACAAGACTTTGATTAGCTGATAAGAGACGTTTAATTCTGACAGTATTATCATAAACATCATATAACTATGAAGAAAAGTATGATAAGTTTTCGTTAACAAGACGAGACCTGACGAAAAATCTAATATTTCTCTTTGGACAACTTAATTCTCTACAGCACATTTAAAAACACGACCAGAAGTAATTAACTTTCTGCCTTCACCTCATCGTTCGCTCGTCTTCGTTTCCCCGCGTCCACCTGACGCGCCGCTCTGACGTCACGAGCCGGTGTTGACTAACTTTGTTTACATGGACGCAAATATTCGGAGTAAAAACGCTTCATGTAAACACGTCAATAGGAAGATTATGATACGATTCAGCTCATTCTGAAAGAAATTATCTTCCTATCGAGAGGGGCGGTTTATGCCAATCCGTATTTCGAACCGGGTCCATGTACGCACTTATTCTGATCAAGACTTCTTGTTTTGGGTAAAAATTACCCTCACTGCGCATGCGTGCCGCTCATGTCCTCCCGCTCTCTCCTCCTGTAACGCAGGAGCTTTATGCATCGCTGAGGCCGTAGCTTGATCACAGAGAACAGTAGAAACAATAGTAGGACTTTCAGAACCTGAAACAGTTTCATTCTTTGAGTGCAGAGTTTAAACTGTTAAAATTTCCAATCCCTCAAATTTTAGAGATGAGGACGAGGGTTAAGGTTTGCTATTAAATAAAGTGTCCACCAGCTCATCAGCACTTGATGTTGAGTCTATTTTCCAATTTGCACTGCGATTGTTTTTTTTAGACAAAAGCAACAAAAATTCACCATTTCACCAATTATTCACCATTTCGTGGTGTTTACATGCATCCCTTGGTTTGCACTGGCCTGCAGACTTAATGTAAAATAGCTCACATTCATTCAAGGCCTTTAGTTTTTGGACGTTACCTCATCGATTTCATTTCATGGAATCGTACTGGCATTATCGTTTTTGTGTCAAATTGCCAAGCACGAATTATTGATAAAAGATAACATTAGCAGCCACTGACAATTATATTATTATCGTCACAGCAGAATCTTGTTTGTCACTACGCAGTTCTGCAAAATCCCAACAAGACTTCCTCCAAAGCTCTAATTCAAACAAGTGCAATCACACTTTGCCTAATATCATGCTGTGTGACACATTTCCAAGCAGCCTCACATTATTCATTCTACTGTTTGCAAACGTTCTTCTAAACAAATCTTAATCTTCACTGCAGTTTAAAAGAAGATCAGCTCTTCACCGTAACAGGAGGAAACCACAAAGCAGCAAACCACAGCAGAAGCTGAGCGTTTTGTCAGAGATGTTCCGATCAGTCAAACCTCCGAACAAACACGTCAGACTGTGACCTTTACTGAAATGCTGGGAGACATCAGGTAGATGATCGTATCAAGTCATCCATCACAGGCAGCATCTCGCTGCTATTTGTTCTGATACAGAGTATCAGAATGTCAGAGGATGCATGCACAGCCAATTAGCACAGCACAAAAAAAAAAAAAAACGGCTAACGGCTAATCAACGAGCTGCCGCTTCGTTATCTGCAGACTCGTGTCTCTCCAGCTGGAGAAGAAGAAATGGTTGGCCTCGTGGAGATCAGCTTCACACGCCACAGAACACACAGTTTTCATTGTATTTACCCCGATGAAAGGAAACACCGAAGTGAGGCGATCGATGAAGAGGCTGATGCCATCCTAAGAAAAAACACTCTGAGACTGTCTGGTATGAAAAAAGCAGTAAAACCTTCTGAGGCATCAGACCTCAGATCAGTCAGACTCTGATCTTCATGAGCTCAGCTGAACAATCACCACTTTTTATCATCAATAAACCACCACCCCAATAGCTCCACAGCTTTATCATAATTTTTGTTTTTAATTGTTGCCTAAAATGTTCCATTTGGAAGGAAATGAACGTACAGCAGGACCCAGGAGGGGAGGGATGCTGTGTGTGTTGACGGTGAGCTGGTTGATTATCGGTCAGTGATGTATTGATGATTGTAAAAGACACCCAAACCAAACCATGCCTCGGCGGGACCACGCAGCAGTCAGCAGGATGCACTCGGGACGGAATACTGACTTGGCAGCAGCAGGGGCCAAAACCTCGTTTGACCAACGGCAGAGAGACGAGGACAGAGAGGAGACAAAGAGAAGAAGCTGTTAGAAAAGCTGTAAAATGGTCGTCAGTGACGGCGACAGCAGGGATCCAGGGCAGCGCTGAGGGGGAAACATCAGCTTCGGAGAGGAGTTCAACAGTGACGTGATGGTAAACGCATCAAGTTCGTCATGCACGTTTGCGTCCAGGGACGGAAATAAATGAGGCTGAACAGGAGAAACGACGTATTGACATCCTCAACAACGAGGAAAACTCAACTGTATTATTGAAACAAGGAGAGCTGAAGCCAACCGGAAGCTTTTACTGTACATCCCTCTCATCCCTGGCAGCTCTCAGGAGTTTCCTCTGCGCGTGATGAGACGTGAGGTTGACGCGTGTGTTTTTACCTGTCTGGTTAAAAACCTGCACTTATTTAAAGTCTGCGTGGATCAGGACACTGTGGGAGCGTCAGAGCTGCAGGGGGCCGATTTTGTTCTGTTTGGTCAGAAACAGGCAAGTCATGCTAAGCTACGCTAACAGGCTACAGCTGCATGTTTTTAGACACAGACTAGGAACACACTGACTGGTCGGAAGTGTGTGTGTGTGTGTGTGTGTGTGTGGTTCCATGACCTTTAACGGCAGCCAGAGGAACAGACAGGTGTTTGTGCTCTTCAGTGACACAGAAACTGAGTCGCTGAGGGAATACCAGGGTGTGTGTGTGTGTGTGTGGGTGTGTGCGTGCGTGTGTGTGTGTGTGTTATGGTAACAGTCACACACTTCCCTCTCGTCACAGCTGTGCAATGCTGTGACTGCGAGTGTGTGTATTTTGATCTGTTGAAGATTTATCCTTATCCATATTAAAACTAAGTCTTATTATTAATCTTCATGCTTTAAGTGACTAAGGGAACCAAAATATGTTTTAGAGAGTATTAATACCCTGGTTAAACTGGTTTTCAGACGCTGAATGTTCCGATGCGTTCCTCCTCTTTTCCGCTGTTAGACGTGAGCAGAGATTCTCCACTGAGGTTCAGACGTGACCGTAAACATGGCAGAACCAAAACCAATGGAGGCGGAGTCAGAAAACAACGCTGGTGGTGCTGAACGAAGCCAAAGAACCACAACTTGTCCAACAGGGAAACTAAACAAAGAAACCTTAAAATTTGAATAACACTACTAATCAACTATTTCAGTCAGGGAAATCTCATAAATTAAGTTATTAGTTAGCCGAATTATAGGCTATTTAGCTAATATTAGCATCTGCCCTCCATTTGCCTTATCGAGCTGGAATATTTCAGTGTGAGCGATCAATCTGCAGCCTCACTGAGCTTCATTTTGACTGTCAGCTGGTTTATCTGTGTGGACACCGATTACTGTTGGGTTTCACTCTCATCGCAAAGAAAAATCATCAAACAGCCAGCGAACGCAGCGCAGCATTCAGCAGCTAAAGAGACAGATCAATCTGTCAGGGAACTGTTGAGACCAGAATCAGGTCAGTTTACGTTACCTGGCTGCACTGATTCACTGAAGGTTTGACTGAGCTGAAAGTCTGAATCTACAGAAGATTAATAGGGTCAATTTTTTTTTTGAGTTATGTCATTTTTATCTCAATGATGACTTTATTTTTGTGAGAAAAAAAAAAATATTTTCAAAAATTCTGAAACACAAATATCTGAAATAAAGTCAGAATTCTCAGTTTTAAGTCAGTATTCTCTCAAATGAATCAAAATTCAAAGTTTCTGAGTAGTCAGAATTTGTACTATAAGGTCAAAATTATGAGAAAAAGTCAAAACTTGGAGGAAAATAGTTAAAGACAAACTCAGAGTTCTTTGTATATAGTCAGAAGTAAATACGTTTTTGTTCCTGCGACTCTAATATTTTCTAACAAATGGCCCAGATTATGTTCCATAGGTTGAATGTGTCTGCTCACCACAGAACAGATTGTGTACAAGCATCTGAACTGCACAGCGACGCAGCCGATTGAAAGAAGTGTCGGTTTGGTTCTTTAGCTTCGCCCGACCAGGATGCAGTTTTATTCTCTCCGCTCCACATGGCCACTAGAACCTGGTCATCTCTACCTACCCCGCCTGCATGGCCGCCATCTCCCTCAGAGTGTCCTCTGAGTACAGGCCGATGGGCGAGTTATACTGCTTCCTGTGTCTCCCCCCGGGAGAGTCGGCCTCTGCAGGCCTGGAGGGGGCGCTGCAGGCCGACAGGTGGCCGTTAACCTGCACCGTCGGAGGCTTCAAAGGGGAGGAGGCAGGACGGGGAGGGAGCAGAGAATGTTGGGTATCATCTATCAATAACTGATCAATAAGTTCTGAAGACCAGCTCTGCTGTAAATGTTGTTTCTACGGAAGACAATTAAGCCCAGATGAAAAAGTATATCTTTACTTCTACTTTTAACTCTAAATCTTAATTAATTTTTATTTTTTATATTTTTTTCCACACATCTCTGTAATTCAAATACTTTTTCACAGCCTCGAATTGTGTTCCATAATAACAGGAACCTGAAAAAAGCCTTGATATTTAATCTTCTTATTTGTTTGGGTGTTTCAAAATAATATCTAAAAATAAAAAAAAATGAGATATTATAAAATGTGAAGATAAATAGAGAATAAATATGTCGTTGGGTGAAAATGACGTCTATGAGAAACAATTTATTTTAAGCACTTCACGTCTGCAGTTACACGTTTTTCAGCCAACAGTTATTAATTATCCATCTGCTGCGATTTACAGCAGCGTGATGGCGTTTTCCCTATGGCCACTAGGTGGCGCCAACTCACAATGTTGAACGAGTGTGAATGACACATCTGCAGGCCCGTGAAAGGGTGCGTATGTGTACGTGAGTGTGCCCCATGCAGTCTGCATTTTGTTTGTTTGTCTCTTTTGGCAGAGCAGATCGGCTGCGTTAGAGGCAAAACAAAAACCTGCAGCAGTTCAGAGAGGCCGAGGAGAAAAAAATAAAAGCATGAAAGCCGTTGAGTAACAAGATGTGAAAATCCAAGAACAGATTCAAACCTTTTCTTTAAGTTTTTACTGTTTTTATTAACGTGATGAAGGTTACTCGTCTCTTTACTAATTTGTCTATCACAGAACGAATTATATTATTTTTTGCCATCAATGAAAGGACAAACATGATAAATGTAATGTTGAGATCTCTAATGGATAACAACTGAGTGGAGGTAGGAATGCATCAGGGGGAAGTTACCTTTTGGTGGGGGATCATGGGAATGGGGGCGGTATCCATTCTCGGCGTCAGCATCAGAGCGGGACGCTTCGACCTGCAGGAGGGAAAACAGAGGCGCTGACCCATGTGTGGAGGTGAAACGTTAACTTTCTGATTTACTTGTACCAATTCTGTTGTCTGGTGTTTATGTTCCAGGTGGAAAGATAAAAACAAGCTGGTATTAAAAAAAAAAAAAAAAAAAAAGTCCAACACACTGAATTTAAGTACTTTGATTACATATAAAATATAAACAAACCAGTCTACTCTACACTGCACAGTGGTAAGTTCTAAGCAGACATACATGTTTGAATCAAACATGGATTCCCAGGAGAAAGAGGAGGAGCCAATTGTACAAGGTCGCCGCCCCTGCAAGTCATCGGGGTTAATTCCTTAGGTTTTCTACAAACAACACCTGGCTTGTCAGAATTCATTTTATGGCGACTGTCACTGGTGGATTACGGTGAAAATGAAATCTCTAACCGCAGTGCTGCTATTTTCCAGTCATGATGTCTGTCATACATAAAAAAATGTTCTTTATTTTGTGATTTATTTTTTCCAAAATGAAATTCATGAGAATTTACAAGAAATAAATCCAGCGTACACTGCTGTGGCAAGAAATCATCATGTCAAAGTCAGAAACAAAATGTAAAAATTCTAATTAACAGAAATGTAACAAGGACTTCCTGAAATCCAAAGTTGTTGTGTAGCTGTTTGCTAAACTACTAGAATAACTAATTAATAATTGGTTCTATAGTGCCACAACTCTCATGAGATCAGTTCCAGAATGAACAGCGATTAAATGATAATGACAGGAAATGATGACGTTGATTC
>KV751317.1:4564343-4606632 GCA_001698575.1 Mola mola | reverse complement strand
ACCTGCCACCCCCCCACCACCCTCTCTCTCTCTCTCTCTCTCTCTCGCTCTCTCTCGCTCTCCCTGAGGATCCGCGGACCGACACACACCGAGCCGGACAGCCTGCGGGGGTCCGGGATCCAGCCCGGCCCGGCCACAGTGCGGAAGGGGGGCCAGGGGGAGGAGGAGCGGATTTTCATTAGCAGGCTTTTTATTTAAAGAGGCAGGACACCGACGAGGGATCCAACATAGACCCAGGTTACACTGTAAAAACTGTCCTGTAACCATCAATACTGTAACATTCGACAGACTCAATGATTAAATACGTTTTAGATATAAAAAACACTTTGTGAAGTCAGTAAAATACACTAATTACAATAAATAAACCCGGTCTGCAGCACAATCCCGAAACAAAACGATATCACGTTTGAATTAAAGAGCTTTAGCTCTCACTTATTTTTCACCCAACTTAACTTAATTTGACAGCTCAGTTTTAATACACGAGAGCAGATTTTCTTTATCTGTTCCATCACGTTGCCTGACAAGTTTGGTCACATTTTTTTTAATCCAAATGAAGGTTTGGTTTATGAAAGGATATTTCATAAAACAGCCCTGTGGTCAGTGGGTTCCAGTGGTTTTTAATTCGTCCCATGCTGCGGTCTATTCTGGCTTCTTTTAGGTTTGTTGGGTTTGAATAGTATTCCTGTGTCTCGTACTGGGAAAAACATCTGGATTTGGAGAGATTTGACATTCGGGGGGGACAAAGCAAACACACAATATGACTGCTAACGGCAAAGTTAGAAATGTTAAATTCAAGCAAGGTTCAATGGATAACATTAAGAAGGGAGACAGCAGGGGGAGAAGGATCCAATCAGGGAGAATCCCAGGTAAAAGGGACGAAAGCGAAGAGAAATAGGACCACCTGAGGAAAAGTTAAACCTGACTTCTTATTGGTCAGAATTCAGAGAGTTTATTAAATTCTGAGATCAGAGCACACAGAGTCTAACTGTAAATACATTTTCATATTAGGCCCTAATCTTCCTCAGTGGTTTCTGCTGCCAGTGAAGAAGTAAAGAGGCAAATGGATGAAAACATGACTCGGGTTTATTTAATCAGTGCACCAAGAGACCTTCAGTCATAGTTCAGTTCATTCTTACTCTAGTAGTCTACTGTTTAGGATTTTTCATGTAAATATTTATGTATTTAAAATACTAAATTAATGTTTGAATTTAAAAACCAGTTAGATTTTTAAAAATCGTTCAATGACATCTAAACTAGTGACGTCTGTCGCAGCTGTGATGACGGTGCAAATCAAACAGATAAGAAAGCAGAATGACTGTAGTGAATAATAGATATTTATTTCAAAAATAGATAAGAGAAATAGAGAAATAAACAGGAGGAACAAATGTACAACAGAATCATCCTCTGTGAAGAGCTCAGGGTGAAGCCGAGTTCACAGTCCTCGACTTTTCGTCCGATCTTCCAGTCGCTCACTGACCTCCAGATCACAGCCAAATTGTTGTTTTTTGTGTTTTCTTTTTTCTTTTCCTGTGTTTCAGGACAAATATATGGACATACATTTCGCCTTTCGCACATCATTTCCTGTGTCGCTTTACGTGTTTTTGAACTGAACACCCGTCCAAAACTTGTGATCACATGACAGGAAGTCATGTAACATGAACGGCAGAGTGGTCGATGACACACAGCTGAACATCTTCAGGATCAAACAACTTGATCAGTTGTTTTACTGTGTCTTGTGATACTACATATCCCCTCTGAGCTGCAAACAGGTGGAATCAACCACCCGCTTTTTTAATCAGGCACAAATATGGCCACCTCGTCCAAGCTTGTGGGGTTTATCCTTCTGAACAGACGCTGTTTTCAGAGCTCTTCATTGACACATTATTGTCACACATTCGCACATGATTGGCTCCAACATTACTTTCTCATTTCAATAAAACTTTGTGTCACCACATCTGAAGGATGTTAGCTAGCTAACCGGGCAGAACTTTTGACCTAAACAAAGATGGCTGCCATGTCTCCGCTTCCTCCCACCGTACAAAAGGGAAGCATCAATATCCTGATGCGAGCACTGCTGTCTTGTTCTGGTGACATCATTCAGAGTCTGCGCAGAAGTGATTGGGGGGGTGGAGCCACAGCATTGAGTTCTCGCCCTAGCAATGCTCAGCTGTCAATCATTAACAATTCAGTCCCTTTGTATAGCATCAAATAATTAAAGTCAAACTGATAAAAAAAAAAAAAGACTTTAACATGAATCAGTGTGAAAAGAACTACCTAAACCAGAAACCAATGCTGGGAATCATTTATTTACTGTGTACTTTGAGTGTTTAATTTGGCCCACGTCCCATCTACCAATACGGACGGGGATGAGCTCATGAATTATACTGCAGCCAGCCAATAGGGGGACAGCCAAAAATTTCGTCCCAGTCATCTTTATGTACTTTATGTCATGGTGATACTCAAACATTTAAATTAAACATTTCAGTTTGACATTTCTTATTGGCTCGCTGGTTTGTTGCCTCAGTCAAACTGATGAAAACGTTACAGGAACATTCACCGAGACTGTTGGGAATATACAGAACACACAGAGCAACAGGTCAGGTCGGCTCATCAAACCGCTGTTACAATCAACGGGAGCATCCCCTCCCCCCCACAACACTGACATCACAGTCACGTTCCGCCACACTGGCCTTCAGCAAAAGGTATCGATTAATATGCAATCAGGAAAATAAGAAGCACTAGTACAAAGAAAAACACAGCAATCAGAACACAGGGAACCTTTAAAAACACATCAAACTGTCTTAATAAAAGTGCTATTGCAGGCCTTTCTCTCAGAGGAGAGCTCAAAGAAACATTTTGGAAAATCTGCCATTGCCATTCTCATATATCACTTGAAATGGATATCAAAAGACGACCAGTGCCACATCTGAACAATGCCTGAAGGAAACTAAACTCAGAATTCTGAGTCAGAGCTTTTAAGAATAAAGTCAAACAAATTGTCCACGTTCGTCTGACTCATCTGTTTTTCGACATGTGGGACCTCAATCCTCTTCCTGCAATCGTATCCACCACCGTTAAAGGTGGAAGAATATATCTGACATGGTGGTGACAGGATTCTTCAAAATATTACACAGTTCCTTCAGGAAATTAATTTCAGTATGTGAATGTTCCTGTTTCAGGCTCCTTCTATTTCAAAACTGTATTCATGGATGAACAATTTGTTTTTGAAGGTGCTGAGTGCAGCTTTGCAACCACTTCTTACTGAGGAAAACCTACAGCCGCCTGAACGTGTAGATATGAACATCAGGGACACGCCGCGGCGCTCTTCACACACACACGGTGTGAAATTCCTCTTGAAAAATAACATGTCAACAACCGTGGGTGTGTTTGCTGGGTTAATGTTTGGTTGGGAGGTAACTCTATGGTGAAGAGTGTGTTGAACGATACACAGTAGGAACTACAACAGGTCGTTAAAATGGCCACCAGCTCGCACACCTTTACATCATGATAACCTGTGCAAGTGGAAACTTCAGCTTGAGGCAATAAAAACACAGTGAGTTTCAGGTGTTCTGAATATTCCATGCAGCTGTGATAGTTTGGGAGATTTGGTATTATGGTTTGAAAGAGAATCCCCGTGTCCTTTCAAAGTACTAGTCTTTTAACACTTTTTAAAAACATCACCCTTTGCTCTCCATTGGAATGAGTAACAGCACAGATTCTAATTTACACCACGACTCCGGGGACATCTGGTGTCCAGCTGGACAAACGTTAAAGCCACAGACAGCAAGAACACAAAACAGGAAATCACAGGATTCGTAGTAAAAATCACATTACGAGCTGCAAAAAATGTCCCATCTGAACACATGCAGTCACCACATGTGCATACTTCCTGACTCACAACTGTTACTGAAGGGCTCAGGGACATTCACCTGTCTCAGAGCAGCTCGCCTGAAGGAAAAACACGGCGAGACCCTGAAATCAGGAGCAACAAATCAGACGCAGGAATATTGGGGGGTTAAAAATAAAATAGTAATAAAAAAAATCCTTGTTTAGCTTCAATACTATAAGGAAAAGTTTGATACAATGATCTTAATGTTAAAGGCCTGAAGAGCCTTCAGTATTTTAAAAAGAATACAACTTTTAGAGCTTTAAAGACAAAAACATTTTTCTAACTGATATTTCACAGCATGTTAACACTGAATACACTTCCTGTGTCAGTATAATATATAAATGTACCATCAGCCGACGCTGCTCAGTCTTCAGGATCCACCGCAACTCTGTTGTTTGACATCGCCCCTTTTCAGTCCTTTATGTGTATTTATTGGTTTTGAATGTATTGAGTTTGTTGAACGGCTGCAGCTGGGAGGCGGGGAGGCGGGGGCTCTATCCAGACCCCGCCCTCATGTTGTTGTGGTTGTTGGCCATTTTGGGGCGGGCAGCGCAGGAACCTTTACGTCCAATGGGCAGGAAGGGGCTGGACTCGGAGGTGATGACGATGCTCGGGATTCGACCGAGGGGGCCTCTTGTCACGTGTCCCTCTGCAAAATCGCCACTCTGTCAGACGGGAAAACACAGTTATGTCTTCACTTCATTTCAAAAATGACTTAATTCACAGTAAGAACTAGCCAACATCTGCCACAGCGAGCTGGAATGTCCCCTTGGATGAAACCTAATTCCAACTCCCTAACCCCTCTGACAATTGCATGTTAAATGGAATTGTTTTTACCAATTTTTTCTAACGCTAACAAACTATTTTCTGCCAAAACAAGACCAAGTAGTTTCTGTGGCCTAAACCGTCCAAAACACCACTTTACATAGTTTGCTAGCAGCTACGTTAGCTGATATCGTGTTGTCAGGTAAAGTGGTGCTAGCCACAGACCAATCAGAGTGGACGTGACAAACCCTGTCAGTATCTGAGCCACTTTTCATCCCACGAGATGTCTCAGTCTTAAGACCTGTGGTGACGCCACGAGCATTTCTTTCCTACCTGGCTAGCACGCTAACTTGCTTCTTCACATTATGTTGATAATGTTTTTACATTTAAAGATGAAGTTGTGGACATATCTGACAGACTGCACCTTTAGGTGGGACACTACAGTGTGAGTATAACTTTCTTCATGGCACTGATGAGGCAAACAGCTGACTGAACTCACATTTGGGATGCTGCTGTGTTCCCTGAGTCCAGTCGAGGACACATCCATGTCGTAGGACGTCTGGTGGAAAAAAAACCAACAAATTAATGTATAATCGTGATCACCATCCTGATCTGCACACCTACGGTCAAAACAATAAAGAAAATATCCCCAATTTGGATTTTAATCAACTTTATCAGCGTCAGTGACGGGCAGGACACCTGGAGACCATCATCACACTCACCTTTAATAAATTACCAGGAATTTTAATTCAAGATCCAAAGGAAAGGAGACTTTTCTGATCAGAGCCGAAAAGCACAAAGAGCAGATTAAAAACGTCCTCTGATGACAGCGATCTGCTGTTTAATCCATCTCCAGCTGTTTTTCGTGCTGCCTGGAGGCCAATCAAGACGAAATTCAGGGTTTCAGTGTGCAAATCAGCTACTTAAGTTCTGCCCTTGTCCACTTCGATTAGTCGAGATCTTTAATGTGTGTGAAGCAGATGACAAGTTCAACAATACATGTTCCTTCAGGGTTCAGAGGGGAAGGAAATGAGTTTTACCACAAATCTATCAGAGCTGTGGAATGTTAAATCAGTGAATCAAGTATTGGTTATATTATCAGTATTGGCCATGAGCAGCTGGTAATTATTGGTTATTGGTTCTTGCACAGGATAATATCAATAGAACAACCACGCCATCAGTGTTCAGCCTGGTTCCCCATAAACTAGCTTTCCGCAGTTCTGTCTGCCACTGGGTATAAAATCTCAGAAAAATGAACGCTGACTGGAGATCTTGTCAAAAACAGTGCGCAGAATCAGAAAAATTCATGTGTTACTCTTTGAATTGTGGATTAATTTTGACCAAAGCAGAGGTGATTGTGGAAGGATTAGGAGTGTTTTTGAGGTTTTAGTTTGGCCCATGTACCATCTGCTAACATGGAGGGGGACTGGTTTATGTGCTATAATGAGGCCAGCCATCAGGGGGGCATCTAAAAGTTCTGGCTTTATTTTTGGGGAGCTTTAATGTCAGCCATTTCTATTTTACAGTCATTGGTTGTGATGAGGTAGACTGAACTCAACACTACAGTGCAGGTGTGTCCCCAGTCATGATGTCCAGGTGCAGGATGGTTGTCAGGTCAGAGTTCCCGCAGTCCTGTTGTCCAGGTGGGTTGTCAGGGTTAAGCTTTAAGAATATTTACTTTTTTGTATTGTTTACTTATTAGACTAAATGCGAAGAGAGCTTGTGACACACCAACTCACCGCTTGTATACACTAGTATATTCTACCTCCATCTAACTCTATACTCTATCATTAGCTCTACCTCTACTACCACTTCAAGAGGCACAAATTTGTCAACACCGTTGTTTCTTCACATTCTGATGATGTCAGCTCGGTTTTTCAACGTCTTTTACTAAAATCCTGGGCATATTTTTCAGACTATACCTTTAAGTTGTGAAAACCTCACAAAGTTCTGATCAGTTAAAGGTGTGGAGGTTTTTGACCACTAGAGGCGCTGTGGAGAGATCTGGTGACCGGATGTTCGGCTCATGTTCTCGTGAACAAGGTGAGGTAAACCTCCAAGATTCATTTCAGGAAGAAACATCCAATCACAGAGGTTTACATTCTGTTTAGACCTTCGAAAATCTTCTTCAAACCTGATCGGCAGCTTTACCTTTTCGAAGATGCCCGAGTCGTGGCTCTTCATCTTGGACTTGAAGCTGGACGAGGGCTTGAAGTCGGGGAACTCGGTGGTGTCTCTGCCGATGTCACAGGAGACCTGGCGGCTGGCGGGTCTGGAGCCCATACTGGACAGATCAGCCTCGGTGTCCGTCAGACCCTGTAGAGAAACACGCAGATTCCCGCGTCGGCTCCCCGTTTGCATCACTGAACGACACCACAGCGCCTCAGCAGGGATCCGAGCTTACCGATTCGCTGTCGGAGATGGAGGAGAGGCGCGACTTGCCGTTGCTGTGCCGCCTGAACTGGCTGCTGATGTCGGACGTCTGGCTGGTCACCGTGGAGCGGCGCGTCGACACGAAGCTGCTGCTGGTCGAGCGGAGGTCGCGTTGACGGACGCAGAGCAGGACGCCCAGACATGGGATGTATTTGGCTAAAGCTAACCTGGACAGAAACAGAGAGGCCGAGACTTCAGGTTGATCGATGCTGCGTTGCTGTGATTAGTTTACTGTCTGAAATGGGAAACAGAGAGGACTGCTGCTGGAGCTGCTGCAGTTCTGTACTTTTTTGTTGTTTAAAGTTTGAAAATAAATTTGGTTAACCCCTCACATCCACAGTCACATGGTGCACTATTTTAACAATATCTACTAAATATATCTTTAAATGATAATCTGAAGCTTCTTTGGCTGGTACGAACCATTTTCACTCAATAATATCACCACATCTGAGTCTATCAGCTTAATGTTACCTGTCTGGAGTGGAATGTTTCTGGAGGCCGGGCCTCAATGATGACTGTAAATAAACAACTTTATTCACTGATTTTGGTGAAAATGGATCATTTTTATGGAGAATGAATGACTTTGCATGTTGCTGAACTAACTAATGCTAACAGTTGTGGGCTCAGGAGCCGAACTGAGACCAAAGACAGACTCCCAGACGTGAGAGAGGCCAGTTTGATTCCAGTACTGAGGTAGTTCATGGAGTTTCCTGGTGATTTGTGGCTGCTGTTAGACAGTTCCTGCTCGCTCAGCTACCCACGCAGCTGATGTTCCAAAGATAAAAAATCTTGGTACTGCACTCCTGTGGTCAAACTGGCCTCCGTCAGGCAAAAGACTAGACTCTTACCAAAAGTTTGACCTCTCCCTTTAAGCCTTTATCCTTGAAAATCTGTTCACTGTGAAGTCTGTGAAAGAACAATCAAGTAGGACCTTTTGTTTGGTAAAGAATTCAAAGATCCTAAAAGGTGGCACAGCAAAGTCACTCTATGGTATTTTCACGGACGATTTCTCCTTCAGCATCATGTTGTATAAAACACAAATCTGCAGGCATTTGAGATGTATTCTTTTCATCCTGCAGCTTTAAAACCTCCTCTGAGATCAGGTGTCTGGCATCAAGTGCGTGTCTCTGATTCAGCCCAGTTAGTGCGCAGGATAATTGAGAACCAGTTGGATTGCCTGACTCAGGGAACAAACCATTTGACCTGTAACACATTGATTTACCATTGATTTGTGAGTGTGTGTGTTACCTGTATTTCGGGTGTGTGATGGCATAGATGATGGGGTTGTGGATGGCCGAGGCTTTGGCGATGACGGCGGGCACCGAGTTCATGTAGGGAGTCAACATGTCCGCGTACCTGCAGCAGGAAACCGTGAGAAGCCAGTGACTTAAACAAATATGGACGTCGCGTCTCCACTTCCTTCCACTGTACAAACATGAAGCCAAAATATCCTGATACTCCTGATCTGTTTCATGTCCTTTTCATAGCATCAAATAATTAATTCAAACCAAACTGATGAGCAAATTCAGCTTTTAACTGTTGCCGACACCAATTTTCCAAAACCTTAGGAACACATTTAAACAAAAAACTCATCTAAAAACACAAATGAGAGCTGTGGAGGTGTTGGTGGGCGGAGTTTTCAGAGTCAGATGACTGTTTCGTCCATTACTTCCTGCCTACATGCTAAGCTAAGCGAACCACAGCCCGACCATTCACCTACATAGAGAGCTGTCGCGTCACCAAATGAAGCCAAAATATTCTGATATGAATGCTGCCATCTTGTGCCAGTGACATCAATCTTTATGTTTCAGTTCCTTTTTATATCATTAAAAAACAAATTAAAACCAAACTGATCAGGAAATGAACACTTGAACATACGTCAGCATGATAACATTCCAAAATGAAGGAAACCATTTTTGGGAAACATTTATTTAATGTCTATTTTGAGTTTTTAGTTTGGCCCATGTCCCATCTGCTAACATGGAGGGGGAGAGGCTTATGAGCTATACAGCAGCCAGCCACCAGGAGGACATCAGTTTGTTTTGACTTCATTTGCGGGGACCTCAGTCAGCATCTGGTTGCAGATTCCAGACTTTGAATTATTTACTTCCTGCAGAGTGAACAGTTGGTTCTAGAGAGGAAACTGGCCTGGTGGTGCTGCGTTTAAGGGAAGTTAGGGAATTGTGTTTGTGTTTTTGTCAGAGCAGCACCCAGTGGTGATTAGAAGAACTGCAGCTGAAGCGACAGACAGTATTTGAAATGTGTTTGTTTTACCCAGCGAAGGCGGTGAGGGCGACGCTGGAGTATGGCGACCAGGAGATGACGTAGAGCAGGATGACAATCAGAGCGATCTTTGCCATCTTCCACTCGTTCTGCAGCCGGTGGAAGTTCTTCACCGAGTCGCGGCTGCTGCTGTGACTGTGGATGCTGCCGTTCACCTTTCCCACCGCCCTGAGAGCAAACACGGACCTGTAATACTGACTAACTAGGCTCAAAATGTCGCGAGAAAATACAGAATTTCTTCTTTAAATTTCATAGAATGTTATTAAAATGAAATTTTAAACTTAATTCAAAAGTAAGAATCATAAAGTTGATCCACAGATCGACTGACACATATTTTTAATCTGCAAAAAGTAAAATATCTGAACAATAAAAACAGGCAAAAAAACCTTAATTCAAATTTTGTCGGAACACACACACACACACACACACATACACACACACACACACACACACTGACTGGTTGGTGGTGCGGATGGCGCGGAAGATTAAGACGTAGCAGTAGATGATGATGAACAGCGGCAGGAAGAAGACGAAGATAAAGAGCAGCATGGTGTACGCTCGCACTGATGGCGTGAAGGTCATGTAGTCCCACGTGCAGGAAGTCAGCAGGCCCTCTGGGACGTAGGCGCCTGACACAAATTGAGAAAAAGACATGGACCCCATCATTGACCAAACTAAAGATGGCTGCTTCACCCTGACTTCCACCCATTGCACAATAATGAAGCTAAAATACCTTTTGAATCTTTCACCCATGTCCCATCCAAATGTTTAAGCTTCACTTTTGGGAGTTGTAATGTCAGCCATTTCTAATTTACTGTCATTATTTCACTAAAATATCTTCACCATTCTTGTGAAACAGCGCCCTCTCTACTAAACGTGAGTCTGTGTGGTCAAATATGGTACTGCAACCTTAACAAAGTCAGGTGAGAGCGGTTTCTTTTGGTGCTTACGTCAGTAACCGTACTAAAACTACACTCTGACTGCACCGTGAACAATCTCAAATACATTTAAATACTAACAATATTTAAGTTAAAGCTTTTTTACTGTTCTACACTATATTCATGAGCCTAGAAACATTTTATATGAGGAAGAAGAGAGCCTCCTGTTTCCATACGTTGTTATTTACAAATGTGTGCGTGTGTGTGTGTGTGTCCTCACTCCAGCCGAAGAACGGCGGCAGGCTCCAGCCCAGGGAGTAGGCCCAGGCCGCTGTGAGGATGAGGAGGGCCCGTTTCCGTGACAACACGCCAATGGAAGTCAGGGGCCGTGTGATGACAAAGTAGCGGTCGATGGCGATCACCGTCAGCGTAATCATGGAGCAGATCCCGAAGAGAGCACCGCAGAAGGCATAGAGCTCGCAGCCTGACGAGAGAGAGATCACACCACTTTTATTCATATTTAATCAATATGTGCATCTACAGATCAGCTGATGTGATTACATATAATGTATATGTATGTATATCCATCCATTTTCTACCGCTTATCCCATTAGGGGTCGCGGGGGGGGGCTGGAGCCTATCTCAGCATCTTGGGGCGAAGGCGGGGTACACGCTGGATGAGTCGCCAGTTCATCGCAGGGCTGACATATAGAGACAAACAACCATCCACAGTCATATTCACACCTACAGGCAATTTAGAGTGACCAATTAACCTACTAACCCCCAGATTTGCATGTTTTTTTTTTTTGGAATGTGGGAGGAAGCCGGAGTACCCGGAGAAAACCCACGCAGACACAGAGAGAACATGCAAACTCCACACAGAAACGTCCTGACCCGGAATCGAACCCAGGACCTTCTTGCTGTGAGGCGACAGTGCTAAACACTGCACCACTGTGTATGTATGTATATGTACAACATATTTAAAATGGACTTCAAGATGGACAAAAAATCTGATGAGCTAATAAAATAATGCTGTAGTAACACAAAGTGATGGACAGTCTGCGGGTTGAGAGAGTTTAGATGGTATAAAAGCAGATCCAGAGACTCTTAAAACAGTCCAAGAAATGATTTTGTGTGACATAACAGTCTCTTTTTATTTTTTCAAAAATCAGCTCCTCCTCCGCTCGCCCTTGTCCTTTTCATGGCACTCTGGGAATTCAAAACCCTCTCCGTCATATTAAAATGACTTCTGAGCTCCCCTCTGGGGAGACGTAGGAGGAGGAGCAGCCGGAACGCAAACACCTCGCTGTTTTCTCTGGGATGAAATTCACACATTTACGGTGGGAAATGAAAAGGAGGAACAAAGAATCACTCGAAAAAAATCAAAGTTCATGTCAAATAAATTTTTCCCAAGGATGGTTTCTGTTTTAAGTGATTCTTATTACACTGATCTATGTTCAAATGGTCATTTTTCTCATCAGTTTGGTTTTTAATTAGTTATTTGATCTTATAAAAAAGGTGAATGACAGCTGAGCTCTGCTCACCATTTATGAATCACAACTACATCGAATCAGACTCCAAATGACATTATCAGCACAAGATGGAGGCGCTCGTATCAGGATATTTTGGCTTTATTTTTGTACAATGGGAGGACGTGGATGTGTCAATGTTTATTTCTGCCAACGGTTTTAACCCATTAAAAACTATTTCTGTATGCATCATTCTCCAACAACCAATCCAGATCATTTCTGATTTTGGGCGTCTTGGTATGAACTGTGGCAGCAGCCTGTGTTGAATTTAGGTGAAAGTCTAACTGACTTTTTGAGAATCGTTAATTACGAGGATTTAAAGTTAATATCACATATAGGGTTACTGTCATGGTGCTGGGTGAAGGCTATGATGTCTTCTATTTTGAATTTTAGGTAGTTAAATTTTGAGTGTTTTTTCCTGTTGTCTTTTGTCCTAATTTACAATTTTTGTTCCTTTTCTTCCACTTTTGATTGTTCCAGCTGTGTCTCTTTTACCCGTTCGTCACAAAAAGTAAATGTTCACATTCATTGATTCAATCCAAAAAGTTCAGGTTGTGAAAAAATAGGTAAAAAACAAACATTTTATATTTTTGTTGAGTGTAGTTTATATTCACCCCACTGCAATGTTGTTTTCATGCAGAGCTGGTCTGAAATCAGCTGATGGCTATGTCTATGTGTCAGTCGCTGATGTCATCACCTACCTTTCTCTCCGAAGATCCACCTCTTGTGCATGCTGGTGGTGAAGAAGATGGGCGCCTGGGTGACGCACATCAGTAGGTCTGTGATCGCCAGGTTGATGATGAACATGTTGGCCGGCGTCCGCAGGCTACGACTCCTGCGAAACAACATTTTGACTTGAACCAAAAACAGAGGCCATTGCAGAAAGATGAACACAGACTGTGAGATTGGTGAGATTTTAGTTGCTCTTAGCTGCTAACATGGAGGTGGGGGAGAGGTTTTATGGGCTGTACTCTAACCAGCCACCAGGGGGCATCCAGATGGTTTGGTTGGACTGTAGGGGAGCTTGGACAACTGTATTCACAGTCAACGGTTGTGATGTGGGAAACTCCAGTCAGATTCAATCCAACCCACATCACATGTGGGCTGTCCCCACAGTCCTGCGGTCCAGGTGCAGGTGGGGTTTGGGTCGGAGTCGACCCAAACCCCACCTGCTGAGTTGCTGAAAGTGCTTTTAAAGTGCTTTTAAACTTTGACCATCACATAGACGTTTCACAGGAAACCCTCCTGATTTGAAGGAAAGTTAACGTGATACCAGCTTATTGAATCATGTGGTTACTGACATCACTGGCAGCGTTTAGAGGATGACGGGGAGCCGACATGGAAAAATCACTCAGTGACTCGGTTCTAGATTTAACATTGAATCAATGGCGCGTCCAGCACTCTGGAGCAGCTCTGAGTTTAAAGAAAGATCAATATCTGTCCCATAAACAGACCGGTCAATACATGCATTGAACTCCTCTTCTTTAAGTGCCGAGGCTCTTCCGCTCTGCGTTTTTAGACACGTGATGGGAGATAAAAGACGGCGTGTGCGGTCGATAACAGACGAGAGTCATGTCGGCCAGAGGACAGACACACAGACGGACATATCCTGTTCCTCCATCACTGTGTCCACAATCACTCCCTACTCTGTGGTCTCAAAGTGTCCAAATATAATATCAGTACTTCTGACTTCACTTGGCACATTGAAGTTTTCTGGGTTGTGAGGTTAGCCAAAGTAGTTAGTGTAGTGAGCTAGTTGCTAATGCTTTTAGCTTAGTGGCTACAGTGAAGGTTTCAGCTTGGAGAAGGTTGTAAATAATGTCTTTTCACATCAGTTCGTGGTCTTCAGAAAACTTGGATGTGAGTGGATCAGTTGTATGAGTACATTTATACTCTCAGTTTACTGGTTTGTTAAAAAATATCAGATTTAGATCAAATGTGTCCCTTTTTTTAACGTCACTGTTAAACAATCATTAACTGCATTAAATTTATATTGAGAAATTTCAGTTTGTGACTTTCCGTTGTCTCCTGAAAGCAGCATACGGATCAAAAGTCGGGACCATATTTGGAGCACAGGAAGCTGCCCATACCTGCAGAAGGCGAATATGACCAGGAAGTTGCCGACCATGCCGGTGATGCCGATGGCGAGGATGACGGAGCCGATGGTGTAGTGGGCGTGGTCGGGGACGTCCACCGTGGGGAAGGGGTGCGGGGCCTCAGGCACCATCGCCACCTGGAGAACATGATACAGGAAATGACGTGTAAGCGTGTCCCAGGTGTACTTCTGGTCTTGTTTCATGAATTTACTGCTAAACTCACACCAAAACCATCCAGATGATAAACAGAACCTCACATGTGTTCGTGAGCACAGTTGTATAATGGAGGTTAGTGAGTTTCCTCTCATTTTGTGTCTTTCACAGTAAAAAACCTGCTGCTGTGAGAGTCTCATCAGGGTTTTAAAGCATTTGCCGAAGTGACATGAAAGTGTAAGCGGAGATTAAGAAGTCCTTCATGTCGATGACATTATCATTCCGCCGACGAGAAACCTTCCCGTCCACAGATCTCACTAATCACCGACGACCAGCCTTAATTCCCTTTGAAACACCAATATCTGCTCGCCCGGTTTCTCCTTTTCGCCGTGTCTCGGATCTCCTCGTCCCATCCCCTTGCATTTAACGTTGCCACGTTATGGAAGACAGGGAGAGATTCTGCTGGATGCATCCGACTGAGAGCCAAATGAAAAAGAGTTTTAACATATTTCATATATGTATATATTCAAAATCTTCCCTGCAGAGTACAAATTTGAACGGTCAGTCATGATGTTGAGGGAATTCTCGGCTGTCCACATACATTTGGCTATGCACAATCCCCTGAATGTTTGGTCAATGTTTCTGGAGGGGGATTCAATGTTTTACAGACGCTGATCCAGCCGGCGTTGGTCCGAAAAAGCTTCGGCAGCTGGCATGAAGGGAGACGAACCCCAAGGACACGGTGACGTGGACGTGTTTTGACAGATGAGCTGACGCAGGAGGAAACAAACAAACAAACAACAACGTGTGGGCTCAAGGACACAGAGGGAATTTCTTGGAGCCTTTGGTCATGTCAAAACGTGAATTAATAAACCCGTTTCTTACCATTGACCAAACATTGACTTTTGCCAACCATCTTTATGTATTTATGGCATCAAGTCAGCAACTCGTTTTTCAACATCAGAGGCCATTCATGTGAATTTCCCCTGTTGGAAAGTCATTATTCCGATTATTCAATCACTTGAATGCGGCATTTTTGTCTGCAAACGGATTTCTTATTCTCGACAATGAAGAAAGAGTTTTCCGAAAAGTCCATCTAGTGGGCATGACAGGAAGTGCAGCTCAATGGTTTGAAACTACTATCTGATGACAATTATGTGTTTTTGTATCCAAATACCTTTTGGGGACTTTTATATCTATCAAATAATTTAAAAGTTAGTTTTGTGTCAGTTTTAGTCGGGACAAAAACATCAAACTGAGACGGCTGTCGAGGAACTGAGATGTGCAGGAAATCATGTTCATTAAAAAGACTCAACATATTCCGACAGTCTGTGAGCAAACCTCTGTTGTCCAAATGTTTTCCTTCCTGTCAGCAGTGAGTGTTTTAATTCCGGTTTTCATTGAAGGTCAGAGACCCAATGCCAGATTAACTTGAGGGGAGTGCTGCCTGTCACAAGGGTTCCGCATCAACGGCTGCGTTTGACTCGATGAGGATCAGTCTGAACGTTAGAAAGCGTTTCCGAGCTTCTCATCACTGATGGAGCAAGTTGGTACAAGTTTCTTGCTCCTCTGTCAGTAAAGATGGTGAACAGTAAACAGGATGACTTTACCATGCAGTTTTTTAGGCTTTCTGGCCTGTGAGATCAGCTATTATTCAAAAACTGGACCTACTTTATACAAGACCCAAACTCACAGGCCCTTTACTGCACGAAAAGTTCTATTAGTGCAGTAAAAATACTCTGCAAGAGAAATTAACACAGTGGTGACTGCACCTTAACACAGCGACGGCTGCACCTTAACACAGCGACGACTGCACCTTAACACAGCGACGGCTGCACTTTAACACAGCGACGACTGCACCTTAACACAGCGACGGCTGCAATTTAGCACAGCGACGACTGCACCTTAACACAGCGACGACTGCACCTTAACACAGCGACGACTGTACGTTAACACAGGGACGGCTGCACCTTAACACAGTGACGGCTGCACCTTAACACAGTTACTGCTGCACCTTAACACAGCAACGACTGCACCTTAACACAGCAACGACTGCACCTTAACACAGGGACGGCTGCACCTTAACACAGTTACTGCTGCACCTTAACACAGTTACTGCTGCACCTTAACACAGGGACGGCTGCACCTTAACACAGTTACTGCTGCACCTTTACACAGTGACAACTGCACCTTAACACAGTTACTGCTGCATCTTAACAAAGTGATGGTTGCACCTTAACACAGTGACGGCTGCACCTTAACACAGTTACTGCTGTATCTTCACACAGCGACGGCTGCACCTTAACACAGTTACTGCTGTATCTTCACACAGCGACGGCTGCACCTTAACACAGTTACTGCTGTATCTTCACACAGCGACGGCTGCACCTTAACACAGTTACTGCTGTATCTTCACACAGCGACGGCTGCACCTTAACACAGTTACTGCTGTATCTTCACACAGCGACGGCTGCACCTTAACACAGTTACTGCTGTATCTTCACACAGCGACGGCTGCACCTTAACACAGTTACTGCTGTATCTTCACACAGCGACGGCTGCACCTTAACACAGTTACTGCTGTATCTTCACACAGCGACGGCTGCACCTTAACACAGTTACTGCTGTATCTTCACACAGCGACGGCTGCACCTTAACACAGTTACTGCTGTATCTTCACACAGCGACGGCTGCACCTTAACACAGTTACTGCTGTATCTTCACACAGCGACGGCTGCACCTTAACACAGTTACTGCTGTATCTTCACACAGCGACGGCTGCACCTTAACACAGTTACTGCTGTATCTTCACACAGCGACGGCTGCACCTTAACACAGTTACTGCTGTATCTTCACACAGCGACGGCTGCACCTTAACACAGTTACTGCTGTATCTTCACACAGCGACGGCTGCACCTTAACACAGTTACTGCTGTATCTTCACACAGCGACGGCTGCACCTTAACACAGTTACTGCTGTATCTTCACACAGCGACGGCTGCACCTTAACACAGTTACTGCTGTATCTTCACACAGCGACGGCTGCACCTTAACCCAGTGACGGTTGCACCTTAACACACTGATGGCTGCACCTTAAGAAAGTGATGGTTGCACCTTCACACAGTGACGGCTGCATCTTAACAAAGTGATGGTTGCACCTTAACACAGTGATGGTTGCACGTTCAGTGGAAATTTCAGGTTCAGTATCTTCCGGGTCAGACCAGCGACCCTCCAAATGCTAAAACAGCTGAGCTACCACTGCCCCAGAGTCAGCCTCTGCGTCCAATTAGCTTAGTATTAAATTCAGTTCAGTTCAATTCAGTTATTTTCAAATCAGTTTTTAGGTCCGGTTATCTTTTAATTCCAATCAGATTAGCATTATCTTAGATGCTTAGTTAGCTGAGTTACTAGGTCCATTTAGTTGAGAGTTAGCTTCTGAGTCCAGTGAGGTTAGCGTTATCTTGGAGGTTTGGTTTTCTTTGAGTTATATTCTAAATCCAGTCAGCTAAAATTAGCTTGAGTCTAGTCAGATTTGTGCTAACATAAAGGTTTGTTGTTTTAAGATTCTTAATCTCATTACTTACAGGTTTTCTAAAGTCTAGTCCAAATTGGTGTTAGCATAAAAGTTTGGTGGTGTTTGACTCAGTCCTTTAGTTTAGAGTTAGTTACTAAGTTCCAGTTAGTTTAGAGTTATCTTCTAAATCCAGTTGTTACTGTTAACTTTGATGATTTAACTTTGGTATGCTTCGAGTTATCTTATACATCCAGACAGGTTAGCGTTAGCTTTGATGTTTGGTTGGCGTAATGTTAGATGGGAGGTTTGGGTGTGTTTTGAAATGCAGTTAGCTTAGCAAGCTTAGCTCAGCTCCATCAAACGTTTTCTCAGGAAAAATGACTTTAAACTTTAGCAAAAGAGTTGATCGTCAGAGTTATGTAAATTTTTGCTTTGTATGTAAAAATCTTATTTCATGGAGAAACTAGTGTGTAAAGTACATTTATTGAGGTATATATTGTGTACAAATGTGAGGTATTCGTCTTTCTACTCTCGTCAGACAGACATTGTAGGTTTTACTTCCCCATGTTGATCTCACGATGAGCACTTTGAGAGACGACGGTCCTGCGGCCGAAGTCACTTTCAAGGTCAAAAAACTCTGAAGCCAGAACGGTGCTGATGATACATGTGGCGCGTGACTCTTCCACCAGTCAGGAGAGTCCTGAAGGACTCTAACAGGCGAAGGACCACGTAGCCTCTGAGGGACAGGCGGCTGATGATGTACTCTCCGAAGGATTTTATCTTTTAACATAAATCAGATTGGCAAGTGGGGAATGAGAGCCAGTCTTCCTCATCGACACGTTCATTGTTTCCATGAACATGAGCTAATTACCGCTCAGCCTCACATGTAAATGATGTGTGTGACTTTGCTGGAAGGTCGTTTGTCTCATCACACATCCGACGCTGTGATTTAATGAGCACCTATAGGAGGGGCGGTGCGTTTGCATTCATGGGAACCTCCAGTTACAGTAGGGTTGTATGTATGAATTAGTGTATTTTGGACATAACATAATGAACTACAAATTACAATCTTTGTACTTTGGGCGTGACTGGTAAAATAACACAGATGGGTTAAATTGTTAAAGTTGAACTGTGTGTTTAACTATTCTAAAACATTTTTATCAAGTAGGTAAAAACAATAAATCAGTGCATCTAAACAACCTCCACAGTGATTTAGCAGCGTTTCCTGCCTGCAGCTCATTAACTTTACAAAGAGTCGAGCTACAAACCGGCAACATTTCAACAAGCTGGTGTCGCTCAGCTGTTAGGAATGTATGAATGTGCTCCAACCCCACATAATTCTCCCACTGTTGTGTGAGCGCAGCGGTATTCCCTGCAGGTGTTTGCAGAGCGCTGGCTCACGGACAGGAATCCATTACTGCCTCCGTGATGTAACACATGATGCTCTATATGCAGCTGACCCACATTACCACGTTAGAGCCACTTGTGAAACTCTCTGGGTGTAATTAAAGTTTCCACAGCTTATGTACATTATCATTCTTTATCTCCTGCATGGATTCGTTTCCTCATTACAGTCGAGTTCGTGATGTCCGACCCCAAATCAACCCCCAATTACCTGCACTGTACTCTGAAAATCCCCCCAAAATTAAATTTCTGTTGTACGAGAAGAGACAGTAAATACAGCAATGGGCAGAAATATGTGAATCAAAGCATCTGGATGGCCCCCTGCTGGCTGGCTGCAGTACAGCTCATCAACCTCTCCCTGTTAGCAGACGAGCCAGAAAAAGTCAGTCTAATAACTTGTTCCCAGAGTCGGTTTCTGTCATTTATGTCCAAGAGTTCATTTTCTCATCAGTTTGGTTTAATTTGTCATCCGATGCTATAAAAACGAGCTGAAACCTTGAATATAAACACTTTGTTTACATAGAAAACATGACTCTGACACTTTGGATATACTGTGATATGACATCAGTGTTGTCTCTTTTAATGGCTCCATGACAGTAAAAAGAAGTAATTTACTGATGTTTTTATTTCCACTTCAGCCATGAAATCCACATCACTGAGGATTATTAATAAAAACAATTCTCACTGTGTCAAAGTGCCAACAAGCTTACGACCCTCCTCTTCACTGTTGTTTGTGAGTCTGAGCCTGTTTGCTTGTCCCTGATGTCCTGTTTTTAACAATTTATTGTGTTAAATCAGTGTCGTGTTTGTTGTTTATATTTTGTAAAGCAATTTGATGTGTCGTTGGTGTTCTATAAATACATTTATCATCATTATTATAACAGTCATCCCTGTAATATTTTTGCATTTTATCACGCGTGTACAGATGCTAAGCTAACATCATTGAGAATCGTGAGGAAAAGTAAAGCTTTGCCCAGCTGAAGAAAGAGGACGTTGAGGCCTCACTTTACTCTGTGTTTTACTGGACGCTGGCAGGCATTCAAACTGTCAATGTATCATTGTTTGTTTGTCTCTGTCCTGCTGGTGGTTTGTTTGTTTGCGTGATGGTGGTGAGAGCAGCTCTGCTGTGGCGTCAAGTCAACAACCATCAGCCGAGATAAATCGACTGAGGCGATAGGAATCTGACGGGAGGAATGAGAACGAGGCAAAAAGAAGCAGCAGGACGTGTCAACTCCAGTTCCCATCAGCCCTTGGTGTGATGGAGGGAGGAGGAGGTCGTAGTAAGAGATTATCGTCTCTATGGTTTTTTTATTAGGTTTGATTTTGCTAATTTCTGTCTTAATTTGTCATCTATTTATTTATTTATTTTTCATATTATGTTTGGTCTGACCAACCAGACCTCGACGTTAACACAAACACACTCAACTCACTCAAAGACAAACAAACAAATCTTCACTTTTGTCAAACAAGAACCATCAAATATCTTCACAGGAAAAATCACTTCAGCAATCATCAGTTGGTAACTCAGGTTTGATTTGGATTATTCAAGCTTAGACTGAACTCAACACCACGTCACATGTAGCTGGAGAAAGCATGATGCTAGTTAGCAGGAGGATAGCCGGTGCTTCTGTGTTGTCCACCAGAGGGAGCGCTCATCAGTAACCAGTGAGCCGCTCCGTTTGTACTGTTAAAGTTACTCCGCTGCACTCTGTTACACATCAGCACTTCCTATATGAGTTTCACATTAAAAGTCCTATTTTGCCACATTGCTTTTATTGTGAGACATTTAAAGGAATGTGTCGATTTTAAATGTTCCTCCCTAAGAAGGAAAGTTCAGGTAACTGTTGGGTGGTGGCGCTGTTACACCCTCAGTCGTTGGCTCCCTTGATGTTCCACTGCAGATATCAGTGAGTTAGAACCGCTCGTGCTAAACGTTGGTTTGACAGTCCCGTCCGCACTCGATATCAAGCTGGTTTGAACATTTTGACACCAGTCCAACCGAGCTGACAACTGTTTGTCTTTGAAGTGGCTAATCGATGGCGTCCTGTTTTGATGCTGCACTGGACCCACAGGCACTGTCAGGCGTCATCGTTTCCCACCACCGTTAAACCCGAGACCTCGAGGTCTGAAAGTCAAGTGGTCCCAGCACATACATGAAACACCTGACTGAACCCGACACAAACAAAAACACAAACGAGGGCAACACGTGATGTTTTCCAACAGGATCAGACGAAATCAAACTGTGAAAATGTTTTGACTTACAGGTGTAAATGAAGACATTTTTAAATGAGGCTATGCTTTGTCTCCCATGAAAACCTTATTATATATTATTGTTAAGTTGTAATTTTTGAGTTTCAGTGTTCACAGTTTCACCACAGTTAAACACCAAACCACAACGCTGCTGAAGGAACTGCTTGTTTGCACGGGTCACGGTTTGACATTTTAACGTGTCTGACATGTTCTCACTGATGATTAACACAAAAACAACTATTACCAACTAAACCATCAACTATGAACATTATAAACACATCAATAAATAACAAAAAGACCCTCCTCAGATAGTGCAAGGCATGATGTGTAAAGAGTGAAAAAAATGAAGTTTTTCATGAACATAAACCTTGTGAATGCAAACACATATTTTCATTATAGTTTTTCATTTTTTTTATTGCTTGGTGTTGAGCTTTCCAATGATCCACGAACGCATCGTGTGAGGAGGAGCTCCTCAGACTGCCACACTGACATAATCTATGTTTTTGCACAAATATTTCCTGTTAATTTCACAAAAAAAAATAGCAGGTCTAGTTATTTGTTCCACACAAACACCTGAAAATTTATCAACAGGTGCAGATTCTGCAGAGGAAATTAATAAAACAGATTAATAAACACCTTCGCCGTGAGCACAGCTGCAATTCTGCAAAACTGATAGAGAACTTCTTAACTGTTTCTCCCTCAAAATCAGCAGCGGCGTTACGACATCGCTCATATTTTACCGACAACAGAATCCGAGGTCGCAGCTGTGACTTTGAGATATCGCGGACGAAATGACGGGGAGAGAGGAGACGCGTGTTCGTGTTCTCTTTTCATCAGCCGGCCTTGAAAGCTTCCCACGCCACAGCTGACTGAACTGCTGCATCACATGACCACCATTGCCAGTGCGTGTGTGTGTGTGTGTGTGTGTGTGTGTGCGTTACACAACAGGAGAGATTCAGGTCAGCGTTTGATCCTCACACAGATCAATACCTCCAACAACAATGAGCGACAGCTCCAACTTTTAATCGACCTCCAACTGGAAGTCAAGTTTCATTTGAATCTTCAACAACTGTCCTGACGACCATCGAGTTGAGGTCAACTATTAGAAACGTGTATAATAAAAGCAAAACATATTTATACAGTCAAATATCTGATGGGTTTCGATGGAATTAAGCATCATCAGAGCCTTTTAGACGTTTCTGTCTAAGTTTGTATCAATGACCTAAACAAAGATGGCTGCCACATCTCCTCTTCCTCCCACTGTCTACAAATGAAGCAAAAATATCCTGATACGAGCACTGCCATCATGCTGGTGACGTCATTTAGAGTCAGATTTTGTCCGAATTCGGAGGCAGAATCTGGACAGTTGTGGTCATGTAGTGTCACCATGGTGTTGAGATCCCGCCCACCCATTTACAAGCAGAGCTCAGCTGTCAATCATGATGTTTCGCCCTGTATTTAACTTCAAATAAATTATTAAAGTTAGTACAAATCACTGACTGTTAAATAAAGTTGGCTGACATGAGAGCTCCCCAAAACATCTGGATGCCCCCCTGGTGGTTGGCTGCAGTATATAGCTCATAACCCCCTCCCCCTCCATGTTAGCATATGGGGCATGGGCCAAACTAAAAATTCAAAAAACACGTCAAATAAATTTTCCCCAAAATGGTTTTTGTCATTTTAGGAAGTTTTAATCACACTGATGTATGTTCAAGGGTTTATTTTACTAACTAATTTGGTTTTAATTAGTTATTTGATGACATAAAAAAAGCTGAAATGTCACCATTGACAGCTAAGTTCTGTTCGTGACTGGGTGGGCGGGTTTATGGGCGGGACCTCGATACCACAGTTCAGCTCAAGATCACCACTGCACAGACTCCAGATGACATCACCAGCATGATGGCAGCGCTCGTATAGGATATGTCGGCTTCGTTTTTAGACAGTGGGAGGAAATGGAGATGCGGTGACCATCTTTATTTAGGTCAATGGTACGAACTTAGCAGAAACGTCAAACAGGATCTGTGTGGATACATCAAGAGAAAAAAAGGATTACGCTTAATTATGTCTAAACCCATCAGATATTTGATGGGACTCATTTGGTTTGTTTTGTTCATTTACATTTACCGTATTTTATGATTTATCTTACAATAGAGTAATAAAACCTAAGATTTTTCTCTTATGGGATGAATTTGTCAGTAACCTCAACTCAGTGGCCTCAGGCTGGTTGGTGAAAATTAAAATCAAACACGTCCTCTCCTGCTGGTTGTGATTAATCAGAGCAGCATCAGGCGCTGATGTGCGTGGGTGGGGGGTTTATTATACACAGAGGATTTGAGCAGCAGCACTGTGTCGGATGATTGTTTAATGTGAAAACGTGCGCGTGCGACAGCTTCCTTCCACATCACAGCCAGTACGTGCATGACTGAATGAACAAATAAATAGGATGCACATGAATAACCAACTCAACCGCCCACAACACAAATCCATCACCGCTCTGCACAGAAATAATGACACTACAAATGATCAGATGTCCTGCTCACGGCTGCACTTGGCTCTTATAAATGACCTTTATTTGTTCCCCTGAGCTCAGCCAGATGTCATCCAGAGGAACACTTTATTCACACCTGGGCCACACAAATATTATTCATTCACTTCGTCTTCACGTCAGACAAGATTACAGGTCTTCGAATTCGTATAGGGCTACAGGTCAGGTGAAGGAAATGTGGACGCAGCCTCAGAGGTGTGGCCAGGTGCTCTGGGGCGTCTCGAAGCCAACCGCTAGACAGAAAGTAGATTAAAATGACTGATTAGCATTAGCATGTTCCCAGACTTTAGGCTGAATGAGCTGAATGCTAACTGGGCCCATACCGATAATTACATTAAAATATCTTCAATTATCACACACAGTTATCACACACTATAATAGGACATGAAAGAGTCTTAAAATTGTTTGTGGGATAGTTTATTGTCCAGTAAAATAGAAATATGCTGCACGTCACCCATCAGCTGATTTACTAAAGTTAAATAAAGTTTTTGTTCTTGTCCTCTGAGGATCAATCCTGTGAAAACACAGGTTTAGAGTTATCTGGATTATGAACCGGCCCCTTCAGCCTGACCCATCCATGACCTTCATTCCTCCGAGGAGAGTCAATGCATCAGGACTTTATTAGAATTACACAAGCTCGTATGACACCGGGACACAATTTTAGGCCAGAAGGGGATTATTTACAGATTACTAGAGTGAAGAAATGTTCAAACCAAGCTTTGACTTTTTCCATGTCCCCCAGACACAGAAACTAGGCATCAGTCCCAAAGATCATCCAAACTGGTAATCCACTGTCCCTTAGAATACTGCACTTACATACTGTACATTAATAAATATATGGAAAATTATACAATAATAATTTAAAGAACTTGTACTTGTACATTAATTTTATCAGAACATTAGTTTACAGGCATTTGATATTGGATAGTTTTAATCAAGTTCTCCTCGAAAGGGAGACATTTAGTGTTGCCAAAGTACAATTTGGGCGACAAAATATTTTACTTTACTGTACTTTTGACAGCAATGCCTTTAAGTTCTTATAATGAGAACTAACAATGAAATATCTCATAAAGTAATAATAATGAAAAAACTGTCTCAAAATGAAAAACATATTATAATTAATTGAAAGTTTGTCTTAATATGAAACTCTCGCAATACAAGAAGTTCTCAAAATAATGTTTTTTTAAACAATGAGAAGCTTTCTCAAAATAATGAGAAACTGAGAAATGTGCTTTCATAGACGAAGCGGAGAGAGCGGGGAGAAGGCAGCAGGGAGTAAATAACGGAGTCTGCAGGAGTTCCTGCAGTTCCTCACACAACCTGTCCAGTCAGAAAACCTAATTTAGACAACCATCTCTAAGTCAGTCAGAATCAGCGTCAGTTTGAGAAATGAGAGTTCCAGATTTAAGGTTCAGACCTCGACTTCACCTTCAGGAGTGACATCATACGTACATAAATGTCCGTTTACCCTTTCTTCATATATCTCACTGTCGCCTCAGATCCCCTCCGAGTGTGTGTGTGTGTGTGTGTGTGTGTGTGTGACATACTAAGTGCACATACTTCCTGCTATCATTTCATCTTTTCATCCCTGCCTTCTGTTTTCATTCCCTTCACCTTATTATGGTTTGTTTTGGGTTCAGAGTTGATTTCTTGAGCGCCGTCTCTTCTTCAGCCTCCCAACTAAATGACACAGTAAGTTCTATGTCCCTCAGTGGTGCCCCTCGCACAGAAAACATTCATGTTACGGCCAGGACGAAAGTAAACGGACAGATCTAACTCAGCTCCACTTGATCCTGACGGCTTCAGTGGCGCTGTAATGTAATAATTCACACGACCACTAGAGGTCGCTTCACCTTCATCCAACAAACTTCTCTGCTCAAACCAATCCAGCGAGGCTAATGCTAGTGCACCGCTAGAACGTCAGGTCTGTCCGCGGGAAATCGGTTATCAAGAGTCCAGAAGTGACAGCGTCCTGATATGCCACGTTGTGCAATGTTCACATGTCCGTTTCCCTCAAGGTGCGTAGTTTGGCTTCAACATCACCTTCAGGCTTGTCTTTAGCCAGAACTTTCTTCTTTATTAGCCAATCAGGGGTCTGCTCACGTTCATCTTCATCCCACCTTTCCTCAGGAGCCGAGGTTCGGCTAACGTTAGCTGCGCTCCGGCTCCAGTAATCACTGCTTTATTAACTGAAACAGCCATTACCAGGTGGTATCAAGGTTTCCCTGCTCAAATACTTCCTACTTTCAATTACTTCAAATACTTGGATTTAGATGCTAGCTACCCCGACGGGTCTAATGCTAATTACTCTCAAATCTCTCTATTTTCTCTCTCTCTACGAGTTGGTGAACTTCCTGCTGGCAGGTTGTCCAACAATGAACAGCATTGTTCTCAGTGAGGAACTAGATAAGAGGGAACATAAACATCTGAGCCACCAAACTCCTTCTTGCACTATGAAACCGACTGAATGAGCACTGATAATCCAATAACTTCAACGGAACCAAGACAGCCCATACCAGATAACATCAAAACTTCCTGGCTCAAATAGTTCCTGAATTCAATTACTCGTCCTATCCTGATTCAGAAGCTCCAGCTAACAAACCTCTAACGAAGCTAAAAGCTTATTGGAGAGCTCAGACTACGATCCTCAGAATTCAACCAAAATGATGCAGACTGAAATTTCTTCAGTCAAAGGTTTCCTGCATTTGATTATTATTATATCCGGATTTAGATAAAGTGACGATAGGTATGTTTTTTTCTTGCAGTGATGTGATTGGTGGACTACTGCAGCAGCTTCAGCCTGGATCTGTGGTGTGGTGGAAGTGAACTCAGCCTATTTCAAGCAGCTGAATGCTTCTATTTATATGACGAGTATTGAATAAAATGCACTATCGGCATCAGTATCAAGTATCTGGTACTGGTATCTGAATTTTTTAAATGATACCCAGCTGTTCCAGTACTGGCTGATATGTCTACTTAAAGTCATACACCTGGTCAAGATTTTCTCACTTTGCTGGGTAAAACCTGTACGCGCACACAAATTTCCGTTGTGTCTTCGGAGATGAGTTTCGATAACATCAGGCTATCTCGTGTTGACATTCCGGGACTGTCAGCGTCGGTCCACAAGTCAGGTTCAGCTTCAGTTCAACATAAACCTCCTCCTGGCTCAGGCTGAAACAGGCCTCTGAACACTGACGACTGAAAAGTCCCTTCACATACCAATCAAAAGTACTTTTGACATGTAGGACGGCCAAAACCGCGGGCTAACCAGTGCACTTGTGGTATCCTAACTGAGATATGTAACTCGGAACAGGTGGAGGCATCGCTCTGTTAATCCAGTTCAGAAGCAGGAATTGATTCCAGAATACCAATAAATCTGTCAAAGAATGAAAGTGACAAAAACGTGAATTAAACACGAGATGTGTCAACTTCAGCAGCCTCCCCACAAGTAAAACTCTGTTCGCTGACGGGGCGGCGCGATGTTTGAAAGATTAGACAATGATACCAGAAATCATTACAATTCTGGTTTGGGCTAAGCTCTCTTATTTGTCTAATTTTTCCTGCGTCTTATTTGTCTAATTTGCTCCCAACAGACCCACCAATGTTTACTCCGTAAGCTACAATAATATAACGTAACATTTCCTATCTTGCAATACCACTTTATACCTCTAGAGGTGATAGTCCAATAGTGGCTCGTAATTTCAGCAAGAGAGGAGAAATTCTCATGAAAATTTTCCTTTCGAAACAGAAACATACAACTGTGCACCTTCTGAACCAGAGTTTTAATCGCCTTGTTAACTGCTACAGAATTCAGTTTTTGGACCCACAGTGTGATGAGTCCCCACTTTGTGTTGTCAGCTGACTCAGAAGCCCACCATGCACATGCACTGTGGCATTGAGTTGTACCTGACTTGTACTACTGTCAGCAGACTGTACAGTGACTGCAGTTACTCTGGTGATCTGCTGCCCCCTATCTTCGAGGAGGTACCTCCACCTGTTGCCCTTATCTAACAGGCTTCAACACTAACATGGAGCCGCGCATCCCGACACTCGTATCATCTGCATCAGCGAGTTAAATAAAGGGGACAGTTAATTATTCCGTTTTCATATTTTGAGTCCTCCACTTTGGAAACGTTGCGCAGAAGGAATGAAGGCCGTGAAATGTCATCAAAATGCCATCAACGGTCTCCCTGTGACATTTGTGCGCCACATTAACCCACATGTGTCTGACTGCCGCTCACAGGGAAATCTTCCTTCGCTCACACGCACGTCGTGCGTCCGCATCCATCTTTACTTTTCAATCTGTGGACTCTGTACGTACACAATAATGATAATTATGAATTAATTAAAATAAAGACGTGTGTGAGGGAAGTTTACGGCGGCTCAGACGATGACGTCACAATACTGACCTCAGACGGTGTTTTTTTATTATCAAGTTTACATTTTCCTTTCGTGTTTTCGTGTCTTTATATTTGAAACAATGCATTTTTGTATGACAGGGGCTATATAAATTATCATTATTATTTAAACTGCAGGGATTTAGTCAGGAACATTTCAGTTTATACTCGTCAGCACGTTAAAATAAATAATTGTATTAATCTGTAAGATTTGCAGGTTCCCGATGATACAACATGTTGGAGTGCTGAGACACATTTTAAACAATCAGCGCACCTCGTAATTATTAATCTGCTGATCGGCTGGTTGACTTCATCAGAATTCCTGCCGTTTATTACCCTCTTCAATAAAGTGGCTCAAACATTCACATGTGTTTGATTTAACAACCACCTGGGATGAATTACACACACACACATGTCTTGTGTTTGAGATTTCCAGGTGCGATACAGCGAATCTCGGAACGAGCAGGCGACAGCGACCAGCTGGCGGTCAGACAGACGATCACAGAGCAGCAAAGAACCGATCCTCTGACCCGGAGCGAGTGGGACCAACAGGAGCAGTGAGGTGGAGGAGACCCAGCAGGAGGCGGCGTGGAGGTCACCTCTGATCGCTCCACGGTGGAGAATAAGTCAGCCAGCCAGGCTGATTTCTGTTTGATTGCGAGGACAACCAGACAACTGTGACCCAAAATTACCACAGACAGATTCTTCAAATAAACAACTCTCTCAGATCCTAAATGCTACGATATCTGTCGATCACTGAGGCACAGAGTATCAGGTAAATACTACAGGATCCGTTTACTAAGAGGACACAAACCCACACAGCACCTGAGCCTGTGTCAGTATCTTTTCTGTATCTGCATCTTCCTCTGCGTCTCCGTCTGCGTCCACATCTGCATGTGTGTCTTTCTGCATCTGCATCTGCGTCTGCGGATCCACCTGCGTTTGCATCTGTGTCTGCGTAGGTGTCTGCGCCTCCACCTGCGTCTGGAACGACGCCGTTAGCTCTCATGTTGCTGGCAGCGTTTAAGAACTTCTCAGTGTGCTAAACGTTTTAACGGCAGCAGAGGTTTTCCTGTGATTTACAGTGAGACCAGTATCTTACATCCCCGATCAGCGTCATGGTTAAACTATAAAAAGGATGAAAGTCATGTTTACAAAGTAATATCTGTTGTTTTGTTTTGAATTAAACTAATTTTATTGACAGTCAGTTTGAGGAATCCATTGACTGTGATCAATTGACTGCTGAGCGAGACAGCAGTTACCACGATGGAAAAAATACATATGTCACGTCACGGCACATGTCAAACAACATGCAGCGACCGTCTCACACACACACACGCACACACACACGCACACACGTGAAGGTGTCAATTGTCAGCCGATCACCTGAACATCCTGCAGGTTTGCACCGAAAGCTCAGCTGCAGGAAATCAAGTCAACCTCTCAGAGGAGAGATACACACACATAAACACACACACAGACTGCTTCAGAAGCTGAGTGTGAGGTGTTTACAGTGTGTGTGTTTGCACTCAAACACTAGTTTGTGAGATGGAGCAAGCGAAGGCCTCGCAGCAGAGAAGATTCACTGAGGCATTTGACAAGTCCCAGACGCACTGAGTGTGTGTGTGTGTGTGTGTGTGCATCTTCAGTCATCTCACAGAACCAGAAACACACATTTGGTTCATTTAATAACAGGTCAACCCTCACACCCACACTGAGCTGTTACAGCCTCCTGCATGTGACTGTTTTTACTTCTTTCTCTGTTAAGAACTAAATTAAGATGGCCGCTGCAGCTCCGCTTCCTAACATTGAACGAAAATGAAGCCAAAATATCCTGGATACGATCGCTGACGGCTTGTGTTTGTGATGTCAGCTGGAATCGAAGCAGCGGTGACCGGACAGTTAAGCTGCGTAGGCGAGTTCGAGCCCAAATGCAACATTTCAGCCCCTTTAAACAGCATCAGAGCAGTCGGCCTGAACAACAACCGCAAGTTTATATGATCTCTATGAAAATATCTGCAAAATGATGTGATCGCTTAATATATTAAACGCAAGCTTGCGCTTCAGGTCTCATGGATATCTACTGGTGTGCACAGAAATGAAGAACTGGCCTCCAGCGGTTTTTGTACCATCGTGCTGACATGATGGATCGGAGTTGGTGTCGTTAATGACTTTAAAATATTGCAGATTATCGCACATCACAGAATTTATTAAAACTAATCAGAAAAATTGGCACATACATAAACTTAAATTAGCATGATGACCATCTAAAATGAAAAACAGAAGTTCGACAGTGAAGAAGCTGCAACCAGCAAATGACTGAAATGCTGATTATCACAATAATTGACGAATGATTTTCTTTAGCCTGACTGGCAGCTAAAACCACAACATGGAGCAAATACAGCCACACAGAATGTTTTCATATTCAGCCCTCAAATACCATCACGGTCCGAAGGTGATTTCAGTGAGACGGACAGAAAATTTGTCAGGATTTGCTGCCTTTTCTTTGTCTTTCCTGACGGTAAATGAAGAATTTGGGGGTTAACAAAAGACACAACTTGAATATGTCACTTTGGTAAACTGTGATGAGAATTTTACACAACTGTTTTGACATTTTATAGAATAAACGATCAATACCAGCTGATATTTAAAACGCTGCATTGAAAAAAAAAATCTCAGGACTCTGTACAAAAATGTTAATCAATTAATAAATCAGGAGCAATAATAACAATCCTATAAAACATGGAATCAGGATGATTTCAAAGCAATATATCTTCCTAAATATGTCTAAATATGTCTGATTGCTAAATTCGGGATTATTTAAATTAAAATCAAAGTCTTTCAGGACTCTGCAGGAATAATTTCATCCCTATGTTGGCTGCAGTATCTGGTATGAAAGAACTCTTAAAAGAGACCAACTCGTCAAATTCTTCAATGCCGAATTCAAAACGGGCGTCTCGCTGTGTCTCTTCAATAAAACTCTCCCTTCTCACACCCACAATTATGTTCCAGTAAGCCCGTAAATATCAAACTGCTGCTTTTTTCCGAGGAGTTCGGTTCCGGGTGATAGAGCACAACTCACCGTTGGGGCGGTCGCATCCACCGCCGAGCCGCCGTCGCTCCACGCGGGTGACAGCGCCAGGGTGTCCGCCAGGGTGTCCGCCAGGAGCGCTGTGCAGTTGGGTTCGAGCTCGCTGCACGACACGGTGCTCTGGCGAGCAGACGGCTGCAGCGTGCTCATCCTCCTCCTGCTCCTCCTGCTCCTCCTGCTCTTGCTCCTGCTCTGTCAGGGAGAGAGAGAGAGAGAGAGGATGATTGGCAGGTGACAGGACAGACAGCAGGAGAGGAGTCGAGGGGATCCTCCTTCAGTTTGCAGCTATTTTTACAAGTTTTGAGTATTTCCATATTCATTTGCCACTGATATGCTGATGAGAGTATATTTTTGTATTTCTGCTCCCCGTACTTTGACACATAATGAAACTGAATGGATGGATGGATATTTGGTGGTAAGTAATGTTAAAGGGACAGTCCCCCCAATCAAAGCTCCACATTCCTCCTCTTCCTGTAGTGTTGGTGTGAGTTGCTCAGTTTTGAAAAATGCATTTGAAAAACTCACCAACATCCCTTTCCAGACACCAGGACCTGCTTCAGGACTAGTTTCATGGAGGAACTGCGCAGAAGGAAGCCTCCACTCGTTACAGGGGGGTGGAAACATTGAGGACCCTCTCTGGTTGTTAACACGCCCATGTGGTGTTTTCATGTACTTCGCTCACATGGTGACTGAAAGAAACACCGGCATCACAGCCGAGGATTTCTGCTTTAGTTTTCACAGCCCAGGTCTTCCCTGTAGAAAAACCTAATGCTGACGTCACTTGGGGGGTGGGGCTTAACGTTGCAGAAGTGAGACTTATCATGCTGATGCCTCGGCTTGTAGGCGAGCTCCTCCTCTTCTACCCAGGAATCCGTGTCTGGTTCAAACACGTGCATCTGAATCACTCCAATGTTAGACGTTGCCACAGTGCAGCGTACAGTAGACTAGTTTAAAGGTCGGAAGATGACGGGGCATTTACACAGGTGAGCAGATCCAGGGCGGGGCTAAAGCAGCACAGTTATAGATCCACACACCTTAGATGAGGCAAAGAGGGAGAATGACATCCGAGGGATTTTAACACTACAAAGGAAATGTTTTCATGGAAAAAATAAGAAAATATGTGATTTTATGGAACAAAAATTAGTTTTTAAGGGGATTAATCAATGGCTGAGGTGTGAATTTAACAACCCCCTCGAAGGAAGAAAACAGATGGATAAAACACAACTCCAGGCAGGAGGAGGAATGTGGAGTTTTGGTGTGAACTGTCCCTTTAACGATGGTCACGCTTGGGGTTGCTCATGAAAACAGTTCATAGCATCACGTGTCACAAAAATAATAAATAACCATCATAAACATAAGGAGGTGATAATACTGCACAAGCGACCTGATGAGGATCATAAACTTTTGTGTTTAAACACTGCTGGTTCGGCCTGCGGGTGGCGCTGTGCGGCGTCTGATTCCTGTCCTCGAGTGACGTCACTAAAGTTGGCGTCGGTCAGAAATCTGGTGGCGGTCGACAACGTTAGCCGCAGCTAGCATAGCACGCAATCTCCGTCACATCAGTGAGTGGAACAGGTGCATCATGGGTAATGTAGACACCAAAGTTTGTGTTGTATAAAATCCTATAGACTTAGTTTTAAAGTTTCAACCATTTCAGTTTAAACATAGTATTTTATTTATTTTCAGTATATTGACTTTTACAGATTTTTAACACTTTAAATGATTCGCTTGATTGTTTAGTATTTTTTTTATTATTTTATTTTTCCCCATAGAAAATGAAAATCACCTCTTCCCGAACTCAGATATTTTTCCACTCTTCTTTGTGAAGGTTATTCTGTCTGAATATATAAAACAGTGATAAATGATTGTTTGTCTCTGTCGAAGGGCAGAAAACTGAAATCTTTGTGTGTTTAATTACACCTGAGAAAGCGGAGCTGTCGATGGAAATAAATCCCTGAGGGATTCAGCAGGTGTGGACTCACTTTCTCTGCTCGGACGCGTCGCTTCAGATGTGAGAGCAGCAGCAGAGTGAAGTTAAAGCCCAGAGCAGCTTTTATCTCGTGTTTGTGAGCGCGAATATTAAAAAGACAACTAATGAGTCACATTGTTGCCAGGAAACTAAAAAGGGAGTCGAACATTAAAGCAGTTTATGAAGCTGGTGTAAGTGCTGAGTCTTAATCTGGAGCTTTAATTTCAATCTAATGTGAAAGTTTCTGCGGAGACAAACTTTTCCATTTTTAAAGTTTGCCAGCCGACATTAATTCGGATCACTTTAATGTGTCATGTGTAATGAGGCGTTTAATGCTTTCAGGACACAACCGTGTCATCGGATACTCGGTGGGCTGACACGTGAACTGGTTGCACACTGGTTATATTGGAACATGTGCAGACGGGATTCTGAGAAATCCCGGAGAGCGACGGTTTCAAGGTCTCCCGTAATTTCCTGTTTCTGATGAAAGACCTCACATGCTGAGAAAATACTTTAAAAACAGACTTGATACAGAAAGTATCAAGAAAAACTTATCTTGTATATATAACAGTAGATTCTTTACGGAGGACGATCAGGACCACAAGTCAAAAATTTATTGGAGTTCTGACTTTTTCTTGGAAATTTGTGTTTGTGTTTTCAAAATCTCAGAATTTTGACTTATTTCTCAGAATTCCTCCTCCCCTGTCTTACTGGCCCGGCATCACCAGAACAACTCTCTCCTTCTTTCAGTCCTACTTCTCTAACAGGAAGCAGTCATTGGCACCTCCCACTTCCCCCCAGCCCCAGTCACTCAAGGCGTCCCTCAAGGCTCAGTGCTTCGACCCCTCGTCTTCATCATCTACATGCACCCAATCCCTCAGATTATCCATCAACACGGTCTGTCACAATCCACTCCTGGTTTTCCCCTCTACCAACCCACTCTACCTGCCTGCCCTAATCAACATCATCAGACTCACCTGTTCCTCCCAGCTGCAACCAATCACCCAGCCTCCTCTTAACCAGCTCTTCGCTTCACATCATGAGCTGTTCCTTTCCACATCATTCTGGTACAAATTATTCTGGTTTTATCTGTCCAATGAATTGGCATGGGCAGGCTTTTTTTTGTTAGCTATTCTTCAGCTAATTCTAATCAGGCTTTCCTGGTCTGGAGTGTTACCAGTGGTTTCCACCTTGTTGTAAGTTATCTACATTTACAGTCATGGAGGCATTTCCTGATTATTGACTTTTGAGTGATGAATTTACCTCCTGGAGCATATCGGAGAGAGTTGGATGGATGCAGTCAAGGGGTTTTCCTAACAAAGGAAAGGATTCTGTGATCATCCACTTGATTTGTCTTCTTTGGTTTTCTTCTTTTTGAGAATGTACCAAATTGTTTATTGAGTCACTCTTAATATTATTGTTATCTCTCTGATAAAGGCTTATTTTGTTTTTAAAATTTGTTGATTGCCCCCCCCCCCACTTTCATCGACACCTCTTTGGACCTCATAGTGAACGCTCTACTAAACAGTTAACAAATGAAGGTTTATCAATTGGAATCAATTCCAGAGCATTAACCAGCCTTGTCATGGAATAATGAGGAACACAAGATAGACTGTGTTAATTACAGAGCATTATAATAACTAGGTGCTGTTTGCTGTTGTTTTTTCTAGCGCGGTCATCTGTCTCTCTCTTTCCAAACGTTATGCCAGGCTAAACAAACCAGCTGCTGGCAAAGCTTTATTGAACTTATAGCGGTCTCAGATGGTATTTATGGTCTCTGGTTATTGTCTTTCCCGGACGAATCTCCTGTTACCTGACCTGCCTTCTGCCCCTGACCACGTCTCCTCATCTCTGCCCCGGTGACCTGTCTTCTGTCTCTGAACTCTGCATCTGCCCGGACTTCCTATCCGGAGACTCCGTTCCCGTTCTGAACGTAGACTGTGCTCGCCGACCAGGCTTCCTGATTGCCGTCCATTTGGACTCGTGTACTTCGTTAATAAAGTCCTGAACTGTGCCGGTCTAGGTGCGTACTGTTCTTGGGTCCACTCTCACACCCGTTACACGGTCTGAGGTTTCACTTCTACGCCGATGACGCACAGCTCTATCTCAGCACCAAACCATCCACTAAGCCCCTTCACTCCCTGGTAAAGTGCCTGCTTGACATCAAAGCTCAGCAGCAATGAAACAAAGCTCATGGTTGTGGCCCCCAAGTTACTGAACAGAAGGACGGCGATCTGCTTCGCGATGTAGGCAGGTGCTCCATCTGCCCATCCTCTGAGGTCCACAACCTGGACTCTACCCTCTACTTCCAGTCTCAAGTTTGAGTTTAAACTCAAAATTCTGATTTATTTCTCAGAATTCTGACTTAATTCTTGAAATTCTGATTTTAATCTGTCGTATTTCTTTTAAAGTTTCCTTTAAAGTTTCATGTTCCTCTGAGGCAAATATCCTTTTCACCAGTGGCCCTTATTTTCTTCCATACTTCTCTGTATGTCACTGAATATTTTAATACATTTTTTAAATATATAATAGCACAAAGATTATTTTCCAACACGATGTGAACACATCAGGTGAGGAACTTTCTCTGTACCTGGACCCAACTGCGGCGGCTGATTCAGCTCTGGTCCACGGGTCTCGTCAGCATCTGGAGACCCTCCAGCGGACTGAAAACCTGCAGCGCGATCGTCCCGACGAGCAGAGAGAACTGATCCAAGACGTCCAAAATGTTTTGTCCTCGCCGCGCAGAGGGAGAGAAAGAGTGACACAGGTAGACATGTTTATAAGGGGGAGAGAAGCAACACACACGCTGTATGTGGGTCTGTAGGTCAGCGCTCTGATCAAAAATCATTAAGTTGATTATCTGCCTCGACTCAGCTCTCACCGATCAACACTGTGTGTGCGTGTGAGAAAATCACTTTGCTGGAGTGCTCTGATCCAGCTGCACGTCTACCTCCACGTAGACCTCCTCAGAGTATTGCACACAGGTACAATCTCAGGCACTTTGCTCAATAATCCTCTCTTTTGGCCCCGTTGACCACAGTGTGTTTAATTCGTGTCCCATCGACATGCTTCAGAGTTTGTGTGTATGACCTGATGTCCTCGCTTCAACCAACCAGCTCATTGTTGGACCACTTCAGACATTTTGTGACCCCCACAAGTGAACTTACAACTTTGAAGTAGCCAATAGCATCAGTGCTGAATGTGCAGCTAGAGGTTCGACTAGCTGACTCTGCCCGGCTGGGTGCTGTCAGCGAACAGAACCGTAGTTCCAGACATGACCCGAGTGGAGCCAAACATGGCCTCCAATAACAGACCTTCAACCAACGGAGGCTAGTTTGACCACACAAGCACCAATATGGTTTAAGTTAGCTAATGGGAGCTCTGCGTGGCTAATCGAGCTAGCACAAAGTGTCTAACATTAGCTACAACAAGTCACGTTATCTGCTCATCAGAAAAGTCCATGAACCAGCGTGGTACTGGGTTCTCTGGTTTCAAACTGGTCTCGGGTCGTCTCAGAGGCTGAAATTGGATAACGTTGGTTATTATAGCTGGAATTCGCTAAGTTTACCAAACACAACTGACATTAGCTAACCCCAGCTACAATAGCTAGCATTAGCCATCTTTAGCTATGGTAGCTAACATTAGCTACAATACTCACATTGACTAACAGTAAGAATGTTGACTGGCATGAGCTAACATTAGATATACAATCTGACTTAAGCTAACCTTAGTTATGATAGTTGACATTTACTAATGTTAATTATGCAAGCTGACATTAGCTACCCTTAGCTATGCTAGCTGCGTAGCATGTAGATCAGGAAACTCAATCAGAAAATAAAGCTGTTTGTGTACGGTGATCATTTAAGCCACGCCCCCAAAAATACTCAGGAATATTTTGCTTGCTGCAGATTGAATGATTGATGGGTGGATATGACATTTTTGGTATAAAATGATTGGTACTAGCTATTGTGAGAAAACAGCTCAGTCACGTCTGTCGGAATGACAGGAAACGATGGAAACAATTTTAACGGCTGAAGCCGACGTGTTTTATCATCTGTGTAGTACGTCATTTTTTCTGTATTGAGTCTTCTACTTTTGATACATTTTGTTGTACGTTTTGTTGAAGATATATTTTTACTCGAGCTGCTGCTGCGGCCTCGTGTGGACGTGCGATCCTGCAGGTCAGAATGGTTCCTCCATGAGGTAAGGAGTGGGCGTGGTCAAGACACATGGTGAGAGGCAGATGTTTCGCAGCAGGAAGCTCGAGTCATCTCCTGCAAATGAGCTTCAACACCTCGACCATGAAAATGTGGACGCATGCGGAAAGCGTTTGTTTGTCTTCCTTCAGCATGAAAACCAGGAAAACATGTGAGGAAAATCGCTTTCTGCCGTCTACCCAGTCACACATCTGTACTCCAGGAAAAAAACAAACATTTTGGGGTTTTCAGATTTTTTTAATGCAACAAAAGATTAATTCCGCTCAGATTTTGAGCACAGATGAGTTAAAACCATGGTGAGTGAGATACAAACCTGCACCTGACAGGTGTAACTGGTGTAAATAGAAATGGCCGTCATGGCTTCACCTCATCCCACTGTAGAAAAGTAAAGCCAAAAAATCTTGGGTATGAGTGCTGCCATCTTGTGCTGAAGTGTGTGCTCATATGCTCGCGCTCATATCCGTTTTTGTGCAGTAGGAAGAAGCAAAGACACAGCAACCATCTTTATTTAGGTCACGAGTTTCATGGTGAAATACGATTGATTGGTTTTAAAACCTAATGAAAATAGTCACACCTTCATGGGCCATGATATCACTCTAACAGGCTGAAGCTAAAGCTAACAGGTCCCAAGTCATCGGGCTAACTGGCTGAAGCTAGAGCTAACAGGTCCAGTGTCATAATACTAATAGTTTGAAGCTAAAGGTAACAGGTAACAGGTCATCATAGTAATAAAACCAAAGCTAACAGGTAACTAGTACCATGCTAACAGACTGTTCCCATAGCTAAAAGCTCCCAGGATATTAGGCTTACAGACTGAAGGCCACACTAATATTTTACCAAGTCACCAAAGTAACAAGTTGAAGCTAAAGGTAACAGGTCATGATCCTACTAAAATGAAGCTATGGTGGTTACAGCATTCTACTAAACAAGTGAAAATGCTAAGCTAAGGTATCTGACGCTCATATGGGAGTGCCCATGTTTGTACAGTGGGAGGAAGTGGCAACATGGCAGCCATCTTTATTTAGGTTCACCATTGTGATGGTGAATTTCCCTAGATGTTTATTGGATGGAGAAACATGATGATTAATCAATGATTACACACAAAACAAGCCCCACCGACTATTAGAGAGCCATTTCCTCTGCTGGCAAACTTCCTGTAACTTCTGTAGTAATCCAGAGCGGCACCTGAAGGCGCCGCGTTCTCCCTCCGCCTGCTCGCCACATTTCCCCTCATTTTACATCCCATCTTCTGGCATTTACAGTGTTTACTTCCAGGCTTTCACACAAATTAAACACAAACTGTCACTGCCGGGGTGAGCGTGAGGCGAGAGGCTTTAAAACCAAACACACATTGTGTGTGTGTCTCCATTTAATCACCGGTTGAAGTGATGGGAGCTGAGAGGAATGTAGGACAGCAGAAGGACTGACAGACAGGAGGGTAAACACACACAGAGTCTCTAGTGAGGGCCAGTCAAAATATCCTCACAAAGGTCCTCAGATGTCCTCGTAAGACCAGTTTCAGGTTGACGTTGGTCCACATAACGATAGAAAGACACGTAAACGTACACACACACTCCTTGAATCTTGAATCATCAAGTTAAAACAGTACTATCAGTGCCCAGTGGGGGGGCTGCACTGGTTCCAAACAGGAGTCACCGTACGTGTTAGCATATGAGAAAACGAGCTGAAGTCTGAGCTTATTTGTGTCCTGCTGAGCTTCAGCTCTTCACGTCTTCGCCATCGCCGCACGCCATGAAGCAGGGGAGGCTTTTTGGGGTGGGGCCATGCGATCAGGATACCTTCCAAATGTGGACAGTAAAGATAAGGTCACTGTTGAAACAACAAGCTCAGGTCAGGTCGTCATGGTCACCAGCCTTGTCTCTGCAGCTTTCATGAACGTTGTAGCATATTAGCATGCTAACTAGCAGCAAGGAGCGTCTGAGGTGATTGTCATCAGTTCTGTAGGTGAGAGATGATCACCGGCGTTACTGGCTGGTACTGACTGGATTCTGCTTGCAGCAGTGCAGTCTGGGACTTGTAGTTGAATATCTCAATGGTTGGTATTGATGATCACATCCACGACAGTGCTGAGAAGCTCCTGCACAGACAGAAACAGGAGCACAACTGTCTGATATAATCTGTGGATGACAGTCGACTGGTGTCTTCCTGCACTTTAGGTCCACCGATGCTAGTTCGACCCAAATCTCACAGTTTTATAACGTTCATTTGCTAAAAGAGCGACGAGTTCAGCTGCGACAGCGACCCTGTGTTCTGCGTTAACTGGGTCAATGCCGTGAATTAATGCGTTAACCGTGATGACGCCGCTGTTTTATAACGCATCATTCAGGTCAGAACGAGATGCTCGCAACACGTCCTTCATCACGTCTCATCTTGGTTTTCAGAGAGACGGTGATGATCATTCAACGTTAGGTCTTAAAGAAACAAATCCGTCACTGGGCAGGGAAAACCACTCACTGTGTAAATAATCATGCATTGCTTCCTTTTATTCCTTGATTATTCCTGCAAATTTGAGTTTAAATTAGTATTTCTACTATTCTCCTGGATCATACTTTTATTTACATGTTTTAAGTAAAGTAAGTAAAATCTCTTTGGCCCATGAGTATATGCAGGCTTCTGTCTTTATGTGATACAGAGAGAAAATAGTTCCTCCGTACGTAGTTTTGTTTTTAGGCGATGCTTTGTAGGATATTTACTTGTTGCAGGTCATCAGGCTAACAGATTACCTCTAAAAGCTAATTGGTCCCAGGTCATGATATTATGCCACTAGATTAAAGCGGAGAGAATTTTGTAGTAATTCTTTGTAATGGAGTTGTTTTTTGTTGTTGTTGTTGTTTTCAAATACAGAGTGATTGTCTAAAAGTATTTCCACAACAGTCAAGTTCCTGAACACTTTGACCTCTGCTGATTTGACCACTTACTTGTCAACGCTGCAGGGTGAAGTCAGTCCGGCAGGTGGCAGTAAAGCAGCAGCGCAGACAGTCCCATCAGCTGCTGTGAGAGAGGACGAAGAAGAGTCGCCGTCTTCTTCCTCTTGGAGCTGTTTCTGTGCAGCGTCGCGCAGTCCGGTTCTGCTTCGGTTCGCCGGTCTCTGAAACGTGTCTGTTCAGGATGTCGGAAGATCTGCGGGCAGAACTGGAGAAATATCTGGACTCCTTGAACATCCAGACGATCTGTGTGGAACACCCGCCGGTAAAACCCGGAGGAGCTCCTCCGGTTCTCCCCTACTGAATTCCGTTAGAATTCCACACATTTTTGAGTTTTCCTGCTTACCATAAAACGTCTGAACACATATAAACATATTTAGGGCTTCTTTATGAATCTTTACACTTAACACGTCTGTTCGGCGTTATCCTCCACCCCGAGTGAAGCCTGACTGAAGTTTTAATTTGGGATTTGGTGCTTCCTCGTCGGTAATGTACACGTGGATGTACTAAACAGTTGTCATCTGAACTAAACAGGGGTTAGACCATCTAACAGCTGGTGTGCCGAATTAAACACCGGGTCAGTTTAAGTTGATGTATCGTGATTGTGTTTTCTTCCATTCGCGTATCTCCACGCATCACCGAAACAAATTAAAAAGCCGCATTCTTTAAATGGAATTGTGATAAGTTCTCTGTACGCGGAAAACGTCACCTGTCAGCCATATCAGGCTGAATATTTTATGAAAAGTGAATTTTAATAATTTCCAGACATATAGACTATGTTTACCAAATGCCCAATTAACATTTATTTGAACTTTTTTTTGGACAGTCTGCCACCTATCTCTGCATCAAACGTGATTTATGTAGGAAAAAGGAGTGTTTCTGTGAAATCCTGTTTTTCTTTCTTCCTGCGTGAACCGACAATAACCTGTAGGGGGCGCCAAAAGATAATTTACTGTATGTCTTGGAACGCATCAGTGGTTCTACCACAAAGGAGAAGTTCTGATGCGTTCTCACCTCAGCTCCTCTTTGATCTGGTTTCAACAGAATTTCTAACTATCCTGTGTGAAGTAAAATGATTCTCCAGGTTTAAAAGCTCACCTTACATCCCCCCTGCAGGTGTTCACGGTGGAGGAGATGATGCCTCACCTGCAGGAAGTGAGCGGCGTTGTCTCGAAGAACCTCTTCCTGAAGGACAAGAAGAAGAAGGGCCTGTGGCTTGTGTCGGCCCGCTACGACCGCCAGGTCAGCTTGCATCCAGGTCCTCCGCTGAGTCCCTGAGCACCCCGCCTCATCCCCATAATCCTCTCCTGTTCCCCCGCAGGTCAACCTCAACGAACTCGCCAAGAAGCTTGGCGTCGGTAGTGGCAACCTGCGCTTCGCAGATGAGGCGGCCATGCTGGAGAAACTCAAGGTGAGTTGTTGTCACAAGTCCGTGTGCTCAATATTTATTTATGATGATACTGATAAACAATAATGACCTTTTGATTTCATGTTTGTCATTTTAAAAGAAGTTGATAACTTGTAGTTTCTGCACAACCAAAATTTAAAATTCCACATATCCAATGTGACGGTTTGACCTAAGTCAAGATGGCTGCCACTAGCATACTTCCTCTAACTTTACCAAAAGCAAAAATATCCCAGAAGCGAGCACTCCCATCTTCCAATGGAGTGTAGTAGTGATCAGGAGGAGGAGCTACGTTATCGAGCCCCCGGCCATACACCCGCCTGCCCAATCACGAGCAGTGCTCAGCTGTCAGTCATGATATTAGCCCATTTTTATAGCATCAAAAAATAAAATAAATGAAATAAAAGCAAACTGCTGATACAAATGGACACTTAAGCGTGATACGATCTACTTAACATAGCAGAAACCATCTTTGAGAAAAATTTATTTGACTGTACTTTGAGTTTTTAGTTTGGCCCCTATCCCA